>PVKB01009122.1:0-10385 GCA_004027205.1 Ctenodactylus gundi | reverse complement strand
AAGCTAGCCAGGAACTCACCACAGTCCTCCTGCCTAAACCTCCTGACCTCAGGGATTTCAGGAGTGCCCCGAACTCTCTCTAGCTCCTTCTTCCTGTGTTCGACAGAAATCAACCCCAGGAAATTCTGCGCACTGTGCAAACCCCTCACACATCCAGCTAAAGCCTCAGTCCACATGCACTTTTTTTGTTCCTTTGTTTCCTAGCAGTGCCTTGGTCCCTGGCGCCGGCTGGTCCTGAGCTCACTACGGGGCGGCACAGGCTGTCCTCACTCTCGCTGCACTTCTCCTGTCTCAGCCCTCGGAGAGTGGGAGTACAGCCCTGCCTGCTGAGGGCCTTTGTGGGGCTGAGGAGTAGAAATCGCATACTTAGCACTTGCTAGGGAAGCGCTTCAACCCCGGAGCCATTTCCCCAGTCCCAGGGAGGAGTCAGGACCTCTTAGGTGCTCACACTGAACCTCAGTTCAGGCGGGGATTCCTCCTTCCTCTTGAGGTCTCACACAGAAATTCCAAACCAAGCCGACAACTGAGTCAGTTCCTGCATTGCACAGAAATCTGTGTCTGCTCCCAGCCACCTCACAGTCCCCACCGCACCTGCCAGCCCAGCCCAGCCTGACTTTCACAGGCCTCAGAGCCGGGTTGGAAGTTGCAGCCTCACTGCCCTCTAGCTTTGGGTCCTCATCTTCACTCTGGTTTTGCACAACATCTTTCTCCTGCAGTTCTAGGGCCCTCCCCACTGCATGCTGGTACTCTGCTTCCTGAACCTTCCAAGGAGCAGTAGGTGGTGCAGTCCCGTGACTCTGACTGGCGGCCCAGCATGAACGAATAGTTCTCTGAGCAATCTTTCTGTGGGTGGGTCTCGCCTCCTCACGCTTTTTTCTCATGTCCAAATTTGTTACAATCTGGTTTCTGGAACTGGAGAAAGAACATAGTGGTTTGAGACCTCACCTAGGAAGCACACGCAATGAGTTCGATTTTCCAGCACCAGAGAACCCTGGCAGGGTTGACACTCCTGTAATCCCAGAACATGGGAGGCTGAGGCAGGAGTACTGCTGTAAGTTTGTGTCCACCCTGGGCTACCTGGTGAGTTCAGGACAAGTGTGCAATGAATAGTGTTACCATCACAAGATAGAAATAAAAAGAAAAAAATACTCTGCTTTGTTCTTTCTGATAATAGTTCTCAGACCCTAGAGTACCGGCATATGATGGACAGATTGCTGAGATGCCCCAACTTCCCTGAGGCTTCCCATGTCTTAGCCTGACATCCCTGCCTAGGACTTCCTAGGGAAAATAGTAAAGGAACTTACTGGGACCTCTGATGTGGGGGTGTCTCTAAAGTGCCTGCTACCCTCGGTCCATGATGAGCACTCAAAGGAAAATGGGAGCACTCTTGTAAATCTGTTCTCCTTCGTCTGAGACCTTTCTTCTCCCCTTCACTTTCTGCTTCCCCAAGGATTCCAAGTTGGATGTCATGCAGAATCTCCTGTGGCCATTGTCCTCTCAGAGTGAGAAGGTCGAACAGCAAGGGTGTGGCACTTGAGGACCCCACAACTCTGACTCAGCCCTGTCACTCCTTAGCATTCGTGATATTCCCGGATACATCCATTAGAACCTACTCCCTGTCTCTCTAGTGAACTCATGTAACCTTGCATGAGAGGCTCTGGGTGACTCTAAGCTCTTCTATTTGGCTCCTCATGTCTTCTCATTCATTCCCTGGAGTCCTCATCATGGTGGCGTCTCTGTCTTTTCTAATGGCATCTGAGGGAAGTCACCATCCCCAAAGGACAATTCCCTATTTTCCTCTCTTCATCCTGACAGAGAAGAAGTATCTGTCACTGGTATTCTGAGTTGCTTAGAATCTTCAGAACCAGACAAGAAATCTACTTACTGATTGGTACACGTGTTTTCTGTTCACAGTTGGCTTCCATGTGGCACAGTCACAGGGAAATTAAAACATTTTTTAATGTGTCAGAAATACTTAAAGGCAAGCATCTGTTTATGAACAAAATAGCTATAATTATTGCTTGTAAAATACTAATGAAGCAATCCTAAAATGTTTTTTTTCTAAAATTTATGCACCTGTGTCCGCATCTGACGGGTGCTTGTGTGTCCGTTAGCAGGAATGGAGCCCAGGACCTTCACACTGAGCTAGGTCCGCAGTTCTGAGTTTTTAGACATGGTGTCACTGACAGCTTAGCTTCCCATATGGGCTGAAACGTGCCATTTGTCTCGTCTGACTCTCCGAGTGAAGAAGTGGCAGGCTGGGGCCACAGAAAGTGGTTATAATGGGGGGTGGGGGCCGGCTTTGGGCCCCTTTTCTGAGTCACCTTCTTAAAATCCTACCGACAAGAAAAGCCCACTGACTGTTTGGGTACCTAAAAGCAACATTGCAGTATACTCAACTTTAGCATGGTTTTTCCCTTTGAATTTCTGAAAAAAAAAAAAAATCTAAGCCGCAACAGGTACAAATATTTCAGTTTCACGAAGACAGACCAAATCCAGTAAGCTAGTTCAGGCTCTACCATCCTGTGCAGAGTTTTCTCATCTTCATTGCCCCACCACCTTTCTAGTGGTGTTAATTTTTACAATCTAAGTTCACTAAAAATTATGTGCAGGATCACGGGTTTTCGGCCAAGGTCTTGACTCAGTATGGATAGGTCGGTAGGAGGGTACCTTTTGACAGCATCTCCAGAAAGAGGAGATGAGCAGTGTGGTGGACTCTGCTTCCTGTGCTAACCTGCCTAGGCATCCTGAGCACCCTTTCTCTTACTTGGGGCATGGCCGCATTTTCAGGAGCAGGGGGCTGACTCTTTTTCCCTGGGGCAAGTTGACTATGGCCTGAGCAAGCAGTCTGAACTATGGACAGGGCCATAAATGATTGGGTGACTGGGGCAGGGTGTCATTGGCTGGGCCACATGACATTTTCTTGTCTTCAGCAGGTCCCTCTGCTCGTTGCCACGGAGCACCTGGTCTTTTTAGACATTCAGCCCTTAAAATTCCACTGAGAGTGTTTAAAATTCTTACAATGAAACTTAGGTTGCAGCCTGTCAGTCCTGCATGTGTACCCAGGGTGACAGCAGGCAGTGGACGTGAAGCCTCCTATACTCTCCCAGCAAATTCTGACTCTGCTTGGGCCCATCCAGCTGCTACATGGAAACTGACACCTTATAGCTCTTTGAGACCCAGCTTGAGCTTTAGTACAACCCTGGACTGGGAAAGAACCTGATGAGAATTCACAGAGGATGCTCTATTTCCGGCTATTGCAGTCCTCAGCCCTCCTTCTGAACTCTTATTTTGGGAGCAAGAAATGCTCAGCTACGCATCCTGTCCTGTTCTGTAATATCTTTACCAAAGGATCTACCTTTCCTTAAAGCTCAAAAATGAAATCATGGTGAGAATCACAAGTTTCTGTTCAGAAGGAATGGGGCAGACAACTTAGTGTCTTTATAATCTTCCATGTCAAATAACGTCCAACTACACCAACAAGTAGGGCATCCAGTGGGAAGGTCCTGGTTTCAATTCCTAAACAAGCAAACAAACAAAAATCCTGAGGTTGATCTTTGAACCAAGAACCCTGTATACTGTTGGGTGGTAGGTCTTGGCTGGAACGGGCAGATGTGGGAGTTTGACATGAAAGGATTGTTTCAACCAGTTGGGATTGAGGGGGACCAAGGACCAGGTTTTCAGGCATCAATTTTTCACTTGTGGTGTAGGAGGTAAGAGGTCACCCATCCTTGCTGTGGTGGGTCTCACTCACAGCTTGAAATAAATAAAAGAGGAAGAAACATGGTTCTGGCTTTTTCCTGTGAAGATTCTGGCCTTGCCTGACCCTCTAGATATCACCTTCCTTCTGCTACACTTGGTTTTCATTTCCAGTGCCTGGAGCAGTTCTACAGACACTACAAGTTGCCTTCACCATAACCAGCTGAACCAGGAATGGGCAGTGGGAGATGCTCTGAATCTGTGAGCTAAATCTTTCCTCCTTACACTGTGGGCATTAGGCATTCTGCCACAGCAGTGAGAAAATTGCTCAGAAAAGGCACCACTTTCATTACAGCCATGAGGTGAAGTCTGGTTACCCCACGTTTGACGACTATGGATGGAACCTCTGAGTTCTAGTGCAGGTCCCATCCCTGACTTGGGCAACTTTGGTCAGAGGTCAACTCCTACAGCTCATAACCCTCAGCTTCATGTCAAGCTGGGGTCCAAACAGGGCATGGGGACACTCGCCTGCAACCAGTGCACTCTCGGTGGCTGAAGCAGGAGGATCACATGCTGTAGTCCAGAATGGACAAATTAATGGCTGAGATCATTGTGAAAATAAAATTGTGTGACATAATCCTAACAAACACAGAGACATTGAAGGCTCTAAATATGGGTAATTTTTAAAAGATGATGTAATGACAAACTGCCACTATACTAGAATGGCTGCATTTTGTGCTGCTGATGCTATTCAGTTTATACACTGGCTGTGTGTGTTAGATAAACTTCTATTTGTTCTGTAACTCTAAACCACTCTTTGGATTTTATGATAGATAGTACACAGTTCATACCCGGAATAATGTCTTGAGCAAATGACTAAAATATTTTATATTCATGTATGAATCCCCCAAATTAGCCCATTGACCTGTTTAACAAATATGCGGCAAAAGAAGACAAAATAAAATATGAATAAGTGCATATATACATACATAAATACATATATACATATATAAATAGTTGTTTGAAGGTTACACTAAACCCATTGATGTAACTAGTAGTAGTTAAAAAACCAAAGGCCTCGATGTCAGACCACCTGGAACATTTGAGCTGTACCCTAAGACCAAGTCTCTCTCCCTTGATTTTCCTCAGCCAAAACTGCCTGCGCCTTTTGTGAAGGCAGGAAGTACCATTTACAGAACTGAACCTAGTAGAGGCCCTTCCATCAGAACAGAAGGATGCACTCCTCAGACCATATTCTGGACTAACATTAGCCAAGGCCCTTTCCCAGGAGCACCACTGTCAAGTCCAAGCCATGCTGACAGTCCACTACTGAGCCATGCTACGTGCAATAGAGGGCGCTAGCACGTAGTGATCTCCTCAGATGTCACCCATTCCTCTACCTTGGTCTGGGTACCTCAGTTTAATGAGGCTCAGTAGATCAAGGTGCTCGTGTTCCAAGACACAAATAAAGAATGATCCTGCCCCTCCTGAGATTGATCAACCTCCAAACACAGCCTTTTCATTCCTCAGTCCCTCAAGTCAAAGGCTACATGTGTTAAATGTGTAAATGCCGCACTCAGTCCTCTAGGTCCTTTCTGTCAGGAGCAGCCCCTGATGAGCACTGCTTGTTCTCAGGTCGATTTCACTCAGGGCAAACAGTTTTCTAAAACTGATGTGTTCCTGTTAGATAAGGCCTTCCCTTTCCTGAGGTCAGCCAGAATGAAAGGAAGGTAGCAGAGCATAACAGCAGGACTGGGGATTCTCAGCGTTCAGCGGGACAGGACCCAGTGAAGTCCCACCACGAGCAGAGTGAGGGATCTTTGCACCTCTCAGGAATCAAACCTTGATTCTGAGGAGTCCTGGAGCTCCATACACCTTCACCTGACCTAGTTCAAATTTCCGTCCTGTTTTCTCTCAAGTGAAATATCACAGACCTCCAGGATGCACTGGGATACCAAACTGTACACATTCTGAATTTGTGTATGTTGACAGTCACATTATCATCTTGTATGTTATCTTTCTGTGAATGACTGTTTTTATTTGAGCAATCTATGTTTTTCATAGTTACTTTTTGCTGCTGGGTGAAAATGCCCTACATCTACAAATTGAGGGAGAAAAGATTTATTTAAGCTCCCAGGTGTAGGTGACATTCCATCATGGGCAGAAACACATAGAGGGTGCCAGGCTGGTGGATGGCTTTTCAGGGCATGGCTGACAGGAAACCTTGTGTAGCAGGTAGGGAGGGGCTGGGCTATACCGTCTGCCCCACCTACAATTAGCATATGGTCCTATAGGCAATCCACAATATCCACATGGCATGAGGCTTTTGGGGAATACTCAAGATCCAAACCAGCATTGCTCCGTGTTATCTATTCTAACCCTCTGGGTACAGAGTCATTCAGTGTCTTTCTGTTCTGATCCAGAATGAGAGAGGAAGGAGACTGCACGTACCAAAGTCAACACTGTGGCACTGTTTACTGCAGGCTCCCTAAGAGAAGGCATCCTTCTGGGAGTATTCCACACAAAGTGAGTTAAGTACCCAGGTCCTGCTTTAAGTGGAGAGCTGTGTAATAAAGATCACACTTCGTGACAAGGAAATGACAGTGGAGGAAAATACTGATTGACAAGAAAAATATGCAATGCAACCCCGAGGTGGATTTAGGGTGCCTTGCATCGGCTGGAGTGCTCGGTTAAATGCAAAACTCCTAGAATTACTGTCAGGGACCAATATATACCCCAACACTCACCTATGGTATCTTTCGAAAATTTTCTCTTATTTCTTTCATTAATCTACCATCCTAAATACGTGGACACCTCGTAGTGTTCATCATTTCATACAAATGGTCACCTCACTGAGTGGCCTTTACTAAGAACCATCTGTGGATTCTTGAAACTGGGCATAGAGGGCCAGCCCTGTGACTCTTGGCCAATCTGCCTCTCCTGAACTTGTTTCTTTCCCCCCAGAAGTTCTCTGGTGACAATACACACTGAGCCCTGATTGTGTGCCTTGTATTTGACTAGGCCTGCACAGGAGAGCAGCACACTGTGCATCCCTCCCCAACGTGGAGAAAAGTTTAACCCACTTCACAAATTTACGAGGAATGGTTTGCTTCAGATTCAGGATTTTGGTGTTAAACTGGCGATCGACCCCAGGGCCTTCACACTGAGCTCCTTCCATAGCCGTCTTTTATTTACGATTTTGAGGCCGAGGCACACTCATTGGCTACGCTACCTAAGCTGGACAAGAACGCGTGATGCTGCTGGATCCATGTGTCTGAGGGCAGGGGTTACAGGCCTGTGCCTTCTGGCATGGCCCTGGTTTTGTCTTTCATGGTTTAGAGACATCATTTTAGGACCTGGCCCAGCCCTCCCCACTCCTACACTGTTAGCTAGCCCTCCATGAAGCCTCCTTTAATTACCTTCCAAAGTGGTTTCCAAAGCACTCAACTCCCTTTTCTCAGAGCAGGTACATTTAACAAGGTCACGCCAAGCCTCCGTTTTCCTTTATCCTCCCCTTTTTGCCTTATGCTGTAGATGTAAGCAACAAAGTTCACCATTTATAAAATGGGATAACGGTCAGTCATAACTTTGTTTGAGTGGACAGCATCTTATTTTATTCAACCTTCCAGCGCTATCATAACCTCTTCCCAAATACGGAGGTTTGATAAATATGACAAATAAACAAACAAGTTAACAATATTTTTAAACTGTTAAAATTTAACTCATAACACATTGTTGTCAAAGGCAAATGGGGATCATGTGTTTTCTTTTCACATAGAAAAGGATGAAACAGGAGAAAGCAAAAAAGAGATTACTATGCCTTACATACTTCATATTTGTTTTTAAGTCACAATCCCAACATTGTACAGAATTCCTTAACACTGGGGTTTTCTGTAACTTTTAAGCATATGATGCATCCTGGGCCAAAAATTGATGAGATGCCTCCTGATACCTAAAGTGTAGGCTTTGGGACCCCAGAGGAATTCATACTGTGGAGGTTCTCTCTCGGGCAGCTGGTGGTACTCCACGTACCTTTCCTGTACAAGATCTTCAGTAATAAACTTCCTGGGATCCCCAAAGGCCACGTGTTCCACCCCATCATAGATCCCTAACACGTTCAGGAAATTCCAGAGCCGGGCCTCAGAAACACGATAATTATGAAGAAACATTAAACCCAGGACACAGAGGAGAATCCCATTCTTGGGAAATCCATTGCTTAGGTGCCCGCTACCGGGGAGATCTATCGCAGGAAGAAGGATATAGGTGCCACGATCTGGGTGGAGCTCCTTCAAGCAAAGGCCAAAGACCACCACCAAACGCTCACTGGCTAGCTTAAGAATATCATCAAAATGCTCCTGGTTCGGTTTCTGGACAATTTTTAGCATGTCCCCCTTTCTAACGATCTGTTGCATTTTATATTGTCCTACCAGGTACTGCAGCACCATTAATGCCTTATCCACTAAGAGCGCTTCTCGGGAGATGCTCGCGGATCTTGGGACCTCAGAGGAAGTCTCACTTTTTGCAACCTGGCTCTTTCTACCCTTACCAGACACTTTGGGGGAAGCAGCTACATCTACACTGGAGGTGGATTTGGCTGTGGGTGATGTCTTGGGAGGCCCAGCTGCCAAGGAGCGCCGGGCAACTTTGTGAAACACAGGAGAGGAGCAGGATGGGGACTCTTCTTCCTGTTTCTCCATGGCCTGCGCCACCTGCACACTCTGGCTCCCATTTCGAGCCTGGTCATATAGCTTTGGATGCTTCTGTCCCTGGAGCATGTTGGCTGTGGTCAAAGACTGTACAGAGGAAAGGTAGTTAGTGGTTACCTGCATCAAAAATGAGAATCCGTGAGCACTTTCACTTGGGTCAGGCCACTGTGACCTTACTGAAAGCACAACTGCCCATTTCCAGCACGGCACCCCTGCAGTAACTCTGAGTCTCTGTGCTCCCTTGATAATTCCATCAGTCTGTCCCCTCAGATCTCACAGTGTCTCTCTCACACCAGGCATGGAGAAGGTGAGGTCTTCCAGATGCCTGGTCCCCTTTTCATTCAATATTGTAGTAACACACTCAAAAGACATTTCATTACTTATGTACATTAACTGTGATATGCATTTTATTTTGAGGCTCTAGTCGAAATCTTCCAATTTGAAAATGAGGATCAAAAATGCCAGCAAGCCTGATACTAAATATGACGGTGTTGTGGTTAGGATCTGGAGTGTCCCCCAAAAGTTTCATGTATTTTAATGTTATGGGTTGTCTATGGAGCCATGTAATGTTGGTGGATTGGGGTCTGGCCTGGAGGGGTGGATTGCAGTTGTTGGGATTAGGGGAGTGTGAGTTAAGACTAAGAGCGTGTGAGTTAAGACTAAGGGCATGTGACTAAGATTAAAGGCTTGTGAATTAAGACTAAGGGTGTGTAGTGGCCACACCTTCGATACCCAGATGCAGGAGAGACTAAGACTGGGACTTGGACTAGTCTCGACCAGTCTCACGTGCCTGCCTGTCTGTGATGTCATGAGAAGCTACCTCTACCTCTCTCTCTGCCATGTACTTCAATTGCCGCTGGCCGCCCTTGAATGGACTGTGATCATCTGAAACTGTGAGCTAAAATAAACCTTTCCTTTCCTAAATTTGTGCGTGTCAGGTATTGAGTCACAACAATGAAAAAGTAACTAAGATATATGGCTTGAAACATTAAGAGAGGTTTCAGTATGCATTTACCAGTACTGTCTTAGTACTCAAAATATGACAGCAGACAATGTCAGTACAACCCTCTGTAGTCTGGTGTCTCACATTCTCCCTTTCCGGATTATGCAGCCATTATGGGCAACAATGCTGGCACTTTCTCCTGCTACTCTGAAAACCACAACTCGAATGTACTAGGGACTCAAGGGAGGAAAAAGGAGGGGAGTTTCTATCTTTACCTCCAACCTACAAACAGAGTTGAAATTTGAGGTTCTGTCTGTCTGGGAATCACTGGACTCCTCAGCCCAACTCTGCCCTACACACTGGCTCTCCATAATGTGTGGCAGCACCTGCAGTTCAGCTCTAGGGTCAGAATACCTGAGGAATGAAGAAATCACCTCCTTTCGGGCTGGAAAGATTCCAGAACGCAGACACCGGAGCTCTGTGAGATCTTGTTCAACCCAGACAATGTGATCATAATATCCTATGAGAAATGAAATAAAGTAGGACAGGATAAAACGACTTAAGGTAAAAATGAAATAATTAAGTAAAATGAAAACATAACATAAGAAATGATGGATACGTAGCTCATTGTGAAAACCCAAGTTTCAGTCACCAAGCAGAGAAAACAAAAAAAAAAGTAAAGAGGCACAAGCTCCACGTGGCACACTAGCTTGATGTTCTTGACACAAAAACATCCGTCCAATGTACTTGGCTCATCAAACCAACATGTCTTAGGTTCTCGATAATAATGCTTGGATTTGTAATGATCCCTCTGTTTGAAAAGGGTCCCCTGGCTCTTCTACTCTGTGTCCCAATGTCATTCGCTATCTAGCCAGGAAACTCTAGTAGGCCAAGTCCCTCTCCTTCCAGAGACTGACCCAGGAGATCTTAATGTATGTTCTGAGTTTCTACTTTCTGCCACAAGTCTCCTAGTAAGAGAAGGAAATGCAGGTGTCAGGTTGAGGTCCCATCTGCTTTAAGCTCTGGAAGGGAATTCA
>PVKB01009121.1:0-10397 GCA_004027205.1 Ctenodactylus gundi | reverse complement strand
AGTAGGGCCGCCCAGGGACAGGGCAGAGGAGCAACCGGGCAGTAGGGGAGCAGTAGGGAATCCGAGGACAGGGCAGAGAAACACCTGGACAGTAGGGGAACCGTAGAAATCCCCGAGGGCAGGGGCGAGGAGCAACGGGACAGTAGAAGGCAGTAGGGACCACAGGGGACGGGGCCAAGGAGCATCGGGACAGTAGGGGAGCATTAGGGATCTCTGGGGACAATGCATAGAAGCCACAGGACAGTAGGGGGCAGTAGGGACCCTCAGGGACAGGGCAAAGAAGCAACAGGGTAGTAGGGGGACATTAGGGACCCCTGAGGACAAGGCAGAGTAGCAACGGGACAGTGGGAAAGCAGTAGTGACCTATGTGGACAGCACAGAGAAGAAACGGGAGATTCTAGAGCAGTAGGGACTTCCAGGGACAGGGCAGAAGAGCACCAGAACAGTCCGGGGCAGTACAGAGTCCCGGGTACAGGACAGAGAGCAACGGGACTGTAGGGGGCATTAGGGACCCCGGGGACTGGGCAGAGGAGCAACGGGACAGTAGGGGAGCAGTAGAGACCGTCGGGGACAGGGCAGAGTAGCAACGGGACACTAGCAGAGCAGTAGGCAATCCCAGGGACAGGGCTCAGGAGCTACGGGACAGTAGGGGAGCTTAGGGACCTCTGGGAATAGGGCAGAGAAGCAAAAGGACTGTAAGGGAGTAGTAGGGACCCCCGGGGACATGGCAGAGGAGCAACGGGACAGTAGGGGAGCAGTAGGGACCGTCGGGGACAGGGCAGAGTAGCAACGGGACACTAGCAGAGCAGTAGGGAATCCCAGGGACAGGGCTCAGGAGCTACGGGACAGTAGGGGAGCTGTAGAGACCCACCCACCCACTCCCCTATGTACAGGGCACAGAAACTAAGGGACAGTAGTGGAGCAGAGCGGACCACGTGGCACAGGACAGAGAAGCAACGGGATACTAGGGATACAGCAGGGACAACTAGGGACATGCAGAGAAGCTACAGGACACTAGGGGAGCAGTAGGGACCCCTGGGGACAGGGCCGAAAAGCAACGGGACACTAGGGGAGCAGTGGGGACCTCTGAGGACAGGGCATAAAAGCAACAGGAGGAAGTGGGGACCTCCAGGGACAGGGCAGAAAGGCAACTATACAGTAGGGGAGCAGTAGGGACCCACGAGGACAGGGCAGAGAAGATAGAAGAGAGTAGGGGAGCAGTAGGGATCCCCGAGGACATGATAGAGAAGCAACGGGACAGTAGGGGAGCAGTAGGGACATTCAGGTACAGGGCAGAGAAGTAAGGGGCCAGTAGGGAGTAGTACAGACCCTTGGGTAGAGAAGCGACGGGACAGTAGGGGATCAGAGAGGAACTGCAGGGACTGTACAACAAAACAATAGGACATTCCGGAGGGCACTTGGGAACTGTGGGGACAGAGCAGAGAAGGAATGGGACAGCAGGCGAGCGGTAGGGAATCCCGGGGACAGGGCAGAGAAGCAAGAGGACAGTAGGGGGCAATAAGGACGTCTGGGGACAGAGCACAGAAGCAGTGGTACAGTAGGAGAGCAGTAAGAACCTTCAGGGACAGGGCACAGAAGTAATGAATGGGTCAGGCGGGGAGCAGAAGGGACCTCCGGGGACAAGGCAGAGATGCAACAGGACAATACGGGGCCATCCGGACGCCGGGAGTCAGGGTACTGGAACAACAGGTTAGTAGGGGCGTAGTATGGAGCCCCGAGGGCAGGGCAGAGAAGCACCAGTACAGTGGGAGGTCAGTAGGGACCTCCAGGGACAAGACAGAAGAGCCAAGGGTCAGGAGGGCAGCAGGAGGGACCTTCAGGTAAAGGGCAGAGAAGCAACGGGACCTCAGGGGACAGGGCAGAGAAATAATGGGACCGTAGGGGCCTGTAGGCACCTCCAGGGACTTGGCAGAGAATCAACAGGACAGTAGTGGAGAAATTCGGACTTCCTGGGACAGGGCACCATAGCTACGGGAGCGTAGCACAGCAGTAGGGACCCTCCGGCACAGGGCAGAGGAGAATTAGGACAGTAGGGAAGCAGTAGCGACCATCGCGGACAGTGCAGAGAGCAAACCGGACATTATGGAGCTGTAGTGGCATCCCGGGACAGGGTGGAACAGCACTTGGATTGTAGGGGAACAGTAGGGAGCCCTGGCAACAGGGCAGAGGATCAACGGGACAGTAGGGGAGCGTTAGCGACCTCCAGGGACAGGGCAGAAAAGCAACAGAACACTAGGGGGCAGTAGGGACCTCCAGAGATGAGACAGACGATGATACAGTAGGGGAGCAGTAGGTACCCCCGGGGATAGGGCAGAGGAGCAACTGGACAGTAGGGGAGCAGTAGGAATCTCCAGGTAGCGGGCAGAGAAGCAACGGGAGTGTAGGGGGTCAGTGGAGACTTCTGGAGACAGGAAAGAGGAGCTACGGGACAGTAGGGGGGCTTTTGGGACCTTCGGCGATGGGATAGAGGAGCAAAGGGATAAGAGGCGAGCAGGAGAGACCTCCAGAGACAGGGCAGAGAAGCAAAGAGACAGTAAGGGAGCAGTAGGGAACTCCCTAAAAAGGGGAGAGGAGCAATTGGAAAGTAGGGGAGCAGTAGAGACACCCCGGCACAGGGCAGAGAAGTATCGGGACAGTAGGGAAACAGGGGATATTGGGATAGGTCAGAGGAAAAAATAGGACTGTAGGGGCGAGTAGGGACCCCCGAGGACAAAGCCGAGGAATAGCAGGACAGTAAGAGAGCAGTAGTAAGCCCCAGAGACAAGGCAGAGGAACAACGGGACGGTAGGGTTACAGTAGGGACCCCCGTGGACTTTGCAGAGAAGTAATGGTACAGTACGGAGCAGTGGGGATGTCTGGGGACAGGGCAGAGGAGCAAAGGGAGAGAAAGGGAGTAGTAGGGACCTCCGGGGACAGGGCAGAGGAGCCACAGGACATGAGGGTGGCAGTAGAGAGCCCCGAGGACAGGGCAGTGAAGCAACGCAACATTAGGGCAGCAGAGGGGACCATCGGGGACAGGGCAAAACAGCAATGGGACATTGCGGGGTAGTTAGTACCCACAGGGAGAGGGCAGAGCAATGGGACAGTAGGGGAGCAGTAGGGATCACTGGGGACAGGGCAGAGGAGCAACCAGACAGTAAGGGTGCAGTAGGAACCAAGAGGAATAGCGCACAGAAGAAACGGGATGGTAGGGAGCAATAGGGACATCTGGGGACCGTGCAGATCAGAAACGAAACAGGCCAGAGCCGTAGGGACCGGGTAGAGGAACAGTGGGACTGTAGAGGGCAGTAGGGACCTCCGGGGACAGGGCCGAGAGGCAAAGGGACAGTAGGGGAGCACTAGGGACTCTGGGGATAGTGCAGAGAAGCAACGGGAGAGTAGAGGGGCAGCAGGGACCTCTGTGGACAGGGCAGGGGAGGAGCAGGACAGTAGGGGGCATTCGGGACATACTGGTACAGGGCAGATGATCTACGGGTCAGTAGGGGGGCAGTAGGAATCTCCGGGGATGGGGCACATAAGTAGCCAGACCATAAGGGAGCAGTAGGGACCTCGGGGTCACGGTAGAGAAGCAACAAGACAGTAGAGGACACTAGGGAACCGCAGGGACAGGCCAGGGGATCAACGGGACAGTAGAGGAGCAGCGGGGATCCCCGGAGACAGGGCAGAGGAGCATCGGGACAGTAGAGGAACAGTGGGGCCACACAGAGACTGGGCTGAGAATCAGCCGGACAATAAGGGAGCAGTAGGGACCTCCGGGAACAGGGCAGAGAAGCAACTGGAGAATAGGGGAGTAATAGGGACCTCCATAGATAGGACAGAAAAGCCGAGCCATGACCTCCAATGGGCACGAACTGGCAGTCCTAGGGCTGCGGCTCCACCTGCCCGTTCCCCCAAGCCTTGCAATAAACCTGACCCAAACAAAAACCGCCGCACTAACATTCAGCAAGGACGTGCTTCGCAATCTGGGCATCAAAGTCACAGCCCTGGAGCCGAGCCGTGCCCTCCAAAGTGCCCGACGTGCCAGTCCTAGGGCTGCGGCTCAACCTGCCACTCGCCCCAAGCCTTGCAATAAACCTGACTCGAATGCCAACTGCCGCCCTAACATTCTAAATGGACCTGCTTCGCAACGTGGGCATCAAAGTCAGCCTCGCTATAGCCGGAGCCCTAACTCTAACCCTAGGCCCGATTCCATTTCTAACCCTAACCCTAGACCCCCCTGCTGGCCCCGAAAAGAAAACTAGGGAGAAGCCCATGCCTAGCCCCGATTTCAGTCTAGCCTGCCCTCCTCGGCTCTTTTTCTACCCTTAGGACGACCGAAACACAAGCCCAAGAGCTGACCATGACCTCCAGCCTCACACGCCCGGGCACCCCAAGCCTAGGCACATCCTGGGCCCTCAGCCTCAATCTAATACACAGGGGAACCCCCAGACTTAGTCTGAAGCTTAGTTCTAAGCCTCTCCTACACGTTCCCAATCAGCCAGGACACATCCACAGCCCTGAAGCCGAGTCAAGCACAAAAAAGGGCCCGAAGTGTTAGTCTTAGGGCTGCGGCTCCACCTGCCCCTTGCCCCAAGCCTTGCAATAAACCTGATACAAACGCCAACCGCTCCCCGAACATTCACCATGTACCTACTTCGCAACCTGGGCTTCAAAGTGGGCCTAGCTATAGCCGGAGCCCTAACCCTAATCCTAGGCCCAATTCCATTTCTAACCCTAACCCTAGGCCCCCCTGCAGGCCCCGAAAAGAAAACTAGGGAGAAGCCCATGCCTAGCCCCAATTTTACCCTTGCCCGCCCTCCTCGGCTCTTGTTCTACCCTTAGGAAGGCCGAAACACAAGTCCAAGAGCTAACAACTACCTCCAGCCTAACACTACCAGGCACCCCAGGCCTAGGCACATCCCGGGGCCTCGGCCTCACTCTAATACACAGGGGAGCCCCAGGACTTAGTCTGAAGCTTAGTTCTAAGCCTCTCCTTCACGTTCCTCCTAGCCAGCGGCACATCCACAACCCTGGAGCCGAGCCATGACCTCCAATGGGCACGAACTGGCAGTCCTAGGGCTACGGCTCCACTGCCCGCTCCCCCAAGCCTTGCAATAAACCTGACCCAAACATAAACTGCCGCACTAACATTCAGCAAGTACCTGCTTCGCAACCTGGGCATCAAAGTCGGCCTTGCTATAGTCGGCGCCCTAACCCTAATCCTAGGCCCAATTCCAATTCTAACCCTAACCCTAGGCACCCAGCGGGACTCGAAAAAAAAACTAGGGAGAAGCCCATGCCTAGCTCCAATTTCAGCCTCGACTGCCCACTAGGCTATTTTTCTACGCTTAGGACGGTCGAAACACAAGCCCAAGAGCTGACCACAACCTCCAGCCTAACATGCCCAGGGACCCCAGGCCTAGGCACATCCTGGGCCCTCGGTCTCACTCTAATACACAGGGGGGCCCCAGGACTTAGTCGAAAGGTTAGTTCAAAACTCTCCTTCACGTTCCTGCTAGCCAGCGGGACATGCACAGCCCTGGAGCCGAGCCATGACCTCCAATGGCCACGAACTGGAAGTCCTAAGGCTGCGCCTCGACCAGCCCCTTGCCCCAGTTCTTGCAATAAACCTGACAGGGATTCCAACTGCTGCCCTAATATACAGCATGGACCTGCTTTGCAATGTGGTCATCAATGTCGGCCTTGCTATAGCCGGAGCCCTAACCCTAACACTAGGCCAGATTCCATTTCTAAATCTAACCATAGCCCGCCAACTGTCCCAGAAAAGAAAATTAGGGAGAAACCGATGCCTAGCCCCTATTGCACCCTTGCCTACCCTCATCTGCTCTTTTTCTACCCTTAGGACGGCCGAAACACAAGCCCAAGAGCTGACCACGACCTCCAGCCTGACACGCCCGGGCACCCCAGGCCTAGGCAAATCCCGAGCCCTTAGCATCACTCTAACACACAGCGGAGACACTGGACTTAGTCTGAAGCTAAGTTCTAAGCCTCTCCTTCACGTTCCCGCTAGCCAGCAGCACATCCACAGCCCTGAAGACTAGCCACGCCCTCCGAAATGCCCGACCTGACAGTCCTAGGGCTGCGGCTCCACCTGCCCCTTACCCCCAAGCTTTGCAATAAACCTGACCCAAACGCCAACCACCGCTCTAAAATTCAGAACGGACCTGCTTTGCGACCTGGGCATCAACATTGGCCTAGCTATAGCTGGAGCCCGAACCCTAACACTACGCCCGATTTCATTTCTAACCCTAAACCAAGACCCCCAGCTGGCCCGGAAGAGAGAACTAGGGAGAAGCCCATGCCTAACCCCGATTTCAGGCTCGCCTGCCCTCCTCGGCTCTTTTTCTACCCTTAGAACAGCCAAAACACAAGCCCAAGAGGTAACCCAAACCTCCAGCTTCACACGCCCAGGCACCCCAGGCCGAGGCACATCCCTGACCCTCAGCCTCAATCTAATACGCAGGGGAGCCGCCGGACATAGTCTGAAGCGTAGTTCTAAGCCTCTCCTTCACGTTCCCGCTAGCCAGCGGCACATCCACAGCCCTGAAGCCTAGCCACGCCCTCCAAATTGCCCGACATGGCAGTCCTACGGCTATGGCTCCACCTGCCCCTTGCCCCAAGCCTTGCAATAAACCTGACCTGAAAGCCAACCGCCGCCCTAACATTCACCATGGACCTGCTTCGCAACCTGGGCACCAACCTTGGCCTAGCTATAGCCGGAGCCATAAGCCTAACCCTAGGCCCGATTCCATTTCTAACCCTAACCCTAGCCCCCCAGCTGGCCCCGAAATGAAAACTAGGGAGAAGCCCATGCCTAGCCCCGATTTCAGCCTCGCCAGCCCTGCCCGGTTCTTTTTCTACCCTTACGACGGCCAAAACACAGGCCTAAGAGCTGACCCCGACATCCGGCCTCTCATGCCCCGGCACCCCAGGCCTAGGCACATCCCTGGCCCTCAGCCTCACTCTAATACACAGGGCAGCCCCCGGACTTAGTCTGAAGCTTAGTTCTAAGCCTCTCCTTCACGTTCCCACTAGCCATTGGCACATCCACAGCCCTGAAGCCTAGCATCGCCCTCCAAAGTGCCCGACGTGGCAGTCCCAGGGCTGCGGCTCCACCTGCCCTTTGCCCCAAGCCTTCCAAAAACCTGACATGAACACCAAACTCCGCCCTAACATTCACCGTGGACCTGCTTCGCAACCTGGGCATCAATGTTGGCCTAGCTATAGCCGGAGCCCTAAGCCTAATCCTAGGCCCGATTACATTTCTATCCCTAACCCTAGCCCCAGAGCTTGCCCCCCAAAAAAACTAGGTAGAAGCCCATGCCAAGCCCCGATTTCAGCCTGGACTGCCCTGCCTGGTTCTTTTTCTACCCTTAGGACAGCCGAAACACAAGCCCAAGAGCTGACCACGACCTTCAGCCTCACACGCCCGGGCACCCCAGGGTTAAGCAAATCCCTGGCCTTCAGCCTCACTCTAATACACAGGGGAGCCCCCGGACTTAGTCTGAAGCTTAGTTCTAAGCCTCTCCTTCATGTTCCCGCTAGCCATTGGCACGTCCACAGCCCTGAAGCCTAGCCACACCCTCCAAACTACCCCACGTGGCAGTCGTAGGGCTGCGGCTCCGTCTGCCCCTTGCCCCAAGCCTTCCAATAGACCTGACCTGAAAGCCAACCGCCGCCCTAACATTCACCACGGACCTGCTTCGCAACCTGGGCATCAACGTTGGCCTAGCTATAGCTGGAGCCCTAAGCCTAACCCTCGGCCCGATTCCATTTCTAACCCAAACCCTAGCCCCCCAGTTGGCCCCGAAATGAAAACTAGGGAGAAGCCCATCCCTAGCCCCGATTTCAGCCTCGCCTGCCCTGCCCAATTCCTTTTCTACCCTTATGATGGCCAGAACACAGGCCCAAGAGCTGACCACGACCTCCGGCTTCTCACGAAACGGCACCCCATGTCTAGGCATATCCCTGGCCCTCACTGTCACTCTAATACACAGCGGAACACCCGGACTTGGTCTGAAGCTTAGTTCTAAGGCTCTCCTTCACGATCCCGCTAGCCAGTGGCACATCCCCAACCCTGAAACCTAGCCATGCCCTCCAAAGTGCCCGAACTGGGAGTCCTAGGCCTGCGGCTCCACCAGCCCTTTGCCCCAAGCCTTCCAATAAATCTGACTTGAAAGCCAAACGCCGCCTTAACATTGACCATGGACCTGCTTCGCAACCTGGGCATCAACGTTGGCCTAGCTATAGCCGGAACCCTAATCCTAACCCTAGGCCCGATTCCATTTCTAACCCTAACCCTAGCCCCCCAGCTGGCCCCGAAGAGAACACTAGGGAGAAGCCCATGCCTAGCCCCGATTTCAGCCTCGCCTGCCCTGCCCGGTTCTTTTTCTACCCTTAGGACGGCAAAAACACAGGCCCAAGTGCTGACCACGACCTCCAACCTCAGACGCGCGGGCACCCCAGGCCTAGGCACATCCCTGGCCCTCAGCCTCACTCTAATACACAGGGGAACCCCCGGACTTAACTGAAGCTTAGTTCTAAGCCTCCACTTCACGTTCCCTCTAGCCAGCGACAAATCAACAGCCCTGAAGTCTAGCCACGCCCTCCAAAGCGCCCAAGGTGGCAGTCACAGGGCTGCATCTCCACCTGCCCCTTGCCCCAACCCTAGCAATAAACGTGACCTGAACGCCAACCGCCGCCCTAACATTCACCATGGACCTGCTTTGAACCCTTTGCATCAACGTTGGCCTAGCTATAGCCGGAGACCTAACTCTAACCCTAGGCCCGATTCCATTTCTAACCCTAACCCTAGCCCCCACCTGGCCCCGAAAAGAAAACTAGGGAGAAGCCCATGCATAGCCCCGATTTCAGCCTGGCATGCCCTGCCCGGTTCTTTCTCTACCCTTAGGACGGCCAAAACACAAGCCCAAGAACTGACAACGACTTCTAGCCTCACACGCCCGGGCACCCCAGGCCTAGGCACATCCTTGGCCCTCAGCCTCACTCTAAAACAGGGGAACCCCCGGACTTTGTCTGAAGCTTAGTTCTAAACCTCTCTTTCACGTTCCCGCTAGCCATTGGCACATCCACAGAACTGAAGCCTAGCCACGGCCTCCAAAGTGCCCGACGTGGCAGTCCTAGGGCTGCGGTTCCACCTGCCTCTTGCCCCAAACCTTCCAATAAACCTGACTTCAAAGCCAATCGCCGGCCTATCATTGACCATGGACCTGCTTCGCAACCTGGGCATCAACGTTGGCCTAGCTATAGCCAGAGCCCTAAGCCTAACCCTAGGCGCGATTCCAATTCAAACCCTAAGCCTAGGCCCTCAGCAGGCCCCGAAGAGAAAACTAGGGAGAAGCCCATGCCTAGCCCCGATTTCAGGCTCGCCTGCCCTGCATGCTTCATTTTCTACCCATAGGACGGCCAAAACACAAGCCCAAGAGCAGACCACGACCTCCAGCCTAACACGCCCAGGCTACCCAGGCCTAGGCACATCCCTGGCCCTCAGCCTCACTCTAATACACAGGGGAACCCCTGGACTTAGTCTGAAGCTTAGTTCTAAGTCTCTCCTTCACATTCCCACTAGCGATTGGCACATCCACACCCCTGAAGCCAACCACGCCCTCCAAACTGCCCGACGTGGTAGTCCTAGGGCTGCGACTACACCTGTCCTTTGCCCCAAGCCTTCCAATAAACCTGACCTGAAAGCCAACCACCGCCCAAACATTCACCATGGACCTGCTTCGCAACCTGGGCATCAACGTGGGCATAGCTATAGCCCGAGCTCTAACTCTAACCCTAGGACCGATTCCATTTCTAACCCTAAACCTAGCCCCCCAACTGGCCCCGAAATGAAAACTAAGGAGAAGCCAATGCCTAGCCCCGAATTCAGCCTCGCCTGCCCTGCCCGGTGATTTTTCTACCCTTAGGACAGCGAAAACACAGTCCCAAGAGCTCACCAACACCTCCTGTTCACACGCACTGGCACCCCAGCCTAGGGACATCCCTGGCCCTCAGCCTCACTCTAATACACAATGGAACCCCCTGCCTTAGTCTGAAGCTTAGTTCTAAGTCTCTCCTTTACGTTCCCGCTAGCCATTGGGACATCCGCCGCCCTGAAGCCTAGCCACGCCCTCCAAAGTGCCCGAGGTGGCAGTTCTACGGCTGCGGCTCGGCCAGCCCCTTGCCCCAAGCCTTCCAATACACCTGACCTGAACGCCAACTGCCGCCCAGCATTCACCATGGACCTGCTTCGCAACCTGGGCATCAACGTTGGCCTAGCTATAGCCAGAGCTCTAACACTAACCCTAGGCCCGATTTCATTTCTAACTCTCACCCTAGCCCCCCAGCTCTCCCTGAAATGAAAACTAGGG
>PVKB01009120.1:0-10408 GCA_004027205.1 Ctenodactylus gundi | reverse complement strand
TGGGTTTATCTTTGTAGGTCACCTTCTGTTTTTCTCTTACCGCTTTTAGTATTTTCTCTTTGTGTTGGGTTTCTAGAATTTTAAATATGATGTGTCGTGGTGAGGATCTCTTCTGATCAAAGTTGTTTGGTGTTCTATATGCCTGCAATAGTTCCATGTTCATTTCTTTTCTTAGATTTGGGAAATTTTCTTCCATAATCTCATTAAACATGCCTTTTAAGCTTTTTGTTTTGTCCTCAGTCTTCTCCTCGATTCCCATAATTCTGAGGTTGTTTCTCCTTGAATCATCTATCAGCCATCGTAATGATTTGCTTTCTTTATTTACTTTGTGTTTTTCATGGCCTGTATGTTGCAGCTCAGTCACTTTATTTTCTAGGTCTGACATTCTATTCTGAAGTTGTTTAAAGTGGTTGCTTATTATTTCCTGTGTGTTTTTCATTTCCTGAATATCTGCATTCAATTTTTCTATATTTCTTTTGTGTTCTTCTCCAATTCCTTCCTTTGCCTTCATTATCTTCTGGTCTATTTCTTCTTTGGTCTCCTCCAGTTGCTTTCCAAGGCTGGCTTTTTGCTTGGCTATGTGTTGGCATAGCTCTTGCGCTGTCTGTTTTATTTCCTGCCTTAATTCACTGATATTCTGAGCCCAGAAGTTACCATCCTTTTTGCCCTTTTCTTCTTTGGATTCTTCAATTTCAGAATCCCTGGCATTATCTTCTGGGGTGTCAGGTCTTTTTGTAGATTTGTAACCACATTTCCCCATTTCTTCTTTGATCTCCTCTAATTGCTTTTCAAGGCTTGCTTTTTGCTTAGCTATGTGTTGGTGTAGCTCTTGCACTGTCTGTTTTATTTCCTGCTTTGATTCCTGCTTTAATTTCTGTTTAGTTCACTGATTATCTGGGCCCAGAAGTTATCATCATTTTTGCCCTTTTCTTTGGATTCTGCAATTTCAGTATCCCTGGTACCATCTTCTGGGGTGTCAGGTCTTTTTGTATGAGATTTGTTACGTTTCTCCATGGTTTTGCTACTACTGGCTGTCGCTGGTGCACAGGAAAGAAAATGGCTCCTGCTGACATCACTGCTTGAGACGGCTGCTGAGTCCTGTTTCTGATCTGGGATCCCGGGGCCTTTTCTAGGGGGAGCGCACGCTGTGTTTGTAGTACACACACCCGTGGGTTGGTGTTTCTGAGGATGGGGCCGCCCACTGGCCAACAATTCCCACTTATCCGGATCAGCGCTTACCACGGGCTGAGGTTCTGGCCTCTGGACTTTCCTCTGTCTGTGGTCTGCAGGTGCTGGCAGCTCGGGGCCACACCGAGTGGGCTGCTTCTTTCCTCCTCTTCCAATGTGACTTCAGAATTTCTGACCCGCTCGCAGCCTCCTCTCCGTTGTTGTGTGCTCTGTCCTCTCCCAGCTCCGTCAGATGTTCAAGTCCCAGAGACATTTCCTCCATCCTCAGCTGCCTACGGCTCCAGCCATTTGCAGCTGGCTGCAGCGGCTTCCTGGGCCGCGGGGATTTTTTTTTTTTTTCCTCTGCTTTCGATGATCCTTTGGAATTTCTGGCCTCCCGCTGGCCGCCTTTCAGTTTTGGGGGATTGTCCTCTCTTTCCTAGCTAAACCAAAGACGCTTTTTCTAACTAAATTCTTAACTTTTTAAGTGAGTCGGTAAGGAGACATTGTGCAGTGCTGCTACTCAGCCACCATCTTCAAGGGGGGAATTTTTAGTTATGAATGTACATATGAAAAAAAAAGCAATCCCAAATAAACAATTTCATGATACAGCTCAACATCCTAGAGAAATCAGAACAAGGAAAATCCAAAGCAGAAAATAGGGAAAACTTAGAATCAGAGTGGAGATTAATGAAACTGAAACTAAAAGAATACAAAAGATCAATGCATCAAAGAGTTGGTTCTTTGAAAGAATAAGTAAGACTGGCAAATCTCTACCAAATTTGCTAGAAGAAAAATCTCCACATCAATGCAATTAGAAATGAAAAAGGTGAAATGACAACAGACGCTGTTAAAATTCAGAGGATTATAATGAACGATTTTGAAAACTTATATTCCAATAAATTCAAGAACCCAGAAGAAACACATAAATTCCTAGACACCTGTGATACCAAAATTCAATCTAGAAGACATTAAAAACCCTGAATAGAGCCATAACCAGGGATGAAACTGAGGCCATAGCAAAGGGACTACCAACAAATAAAAGCCCAAGAACTGATAGATTTATCAAAGAATTCTATCAGAATTTCAGGGAAGAGTTATCACCAATGATTCTCAAAGCTTTTTATTACCAAAAACATCGAAAAAAAAAAAAGGAACACTTGTCAAACTTCTTCCTGGAAGCTAGCACACCTTGATCTCAAAATTAACGATCGCTTGCCATGGATCTAGGCCAGGGTCTCCCTGCTCACCACCACTCACTACCACTGCTCCCCTCAGATCTGGGCCTGTGTCTCCCAGCCCACCTCTGTCACTTGCTGTGGAGGTAGGCCAAGGTCTCACTGCTCCCAGTCATCTCTTGCCAAGGATCCAGGCCTGAGTCTGGCCCCCAACTACCAATTGTTTGCTCCCTCCCAAAGCTACCACTCACAGTGGATCTAGAACCGAGTCTCCTGGCCCAAGTACATAGCTTGTAGTGGAGGCCAGGGTCTCCCTGCCTGCCACCATCACTTGCTGTGCCCAGGTCCTTCTGCCTGCTGCCATTTTCTTGGTGTGGATCTAGGCCTGAGTCTCACTGGCTACCACCATCGCCTGCTGTGGATACAGTTTCTGAATTCCTCTCCCTCTTTATTAATTCTCCAAGCTATATTTCCTAAAATCCTGCACATCTGGAAGCTGCACTCTCCTCACTTTACTCTCAACTCTCCCTACTTCATCTGCATCTTGCTTACAGTGTTCTTCCCTGTTAATTTCAGTCTGGAGTAGGAGCACTGACTGGCTATCCACTACCACATAAGTACTCTTCTGCTTTAGTTGATATCTAAAGCTAACCTCTACTTATAGCCTGCACTCCACCTACTCCAATCCCCCCATAAATAGAACTGTTAAATATTAATAATTAAGAATCATACGGACATCGTGCCCAGATCCCCCATGCATCTCAGAGCCTGCACGGCTGGGCCTAATCTCCATCCAGTAGTGCAGCATGCTGAAGGCATACAGGTAGCTGGGCTCAGACCCCTGCCTTCACCTTGCAGCTCAAATGACTGGGCCTACTTGGCCACCTTTGCTGCTACACACCAGAGGCACCCAGTTAGCCACACCCAGAACCCTCCTTCTACCTCAGAGTCTGCACAGCTGAACCTACGTGGCACTCATCGTTGCTGCGCACCACAGGCACCCAGACCCTTGCCTGCACTTTGAAGCCAGTGCAACACGGCCAACTCGGCAACCATTGAGGCATCACACTGGAAGTATGCAGGTAGCTGCAACATCAGACACTTGCGTGAACCTCGAGAACACTTGGCTGGGCCTAATTGCTATCTGTCACTGGAGGCATCCAGAAGCATCCAAGCAGCCATGCCCAGACCCCTGCTAGCACCCTGGAGTATGCCTACTTGGTACCCGTCACTGCTACATGCACCAGAGGCATCCAAGTACCATGCCCTGACCTTCAGGTTTGAAAGAAAGAAGTAGTTGAGCTCTAAAGAGGATTCCTACCTCAGTGACACAGAATATTGAACAGCCAAACAACAACACTCTTCACTACCAGAATACAGAGATGGCTTAAAGGGCTACCACAGCAAGGCAAAGGAACACTCAACAGCAAGATGAGAAAACAAGAGGGCAATATGTCACAGAAAGCCTGCAGCTCACCGAGGGACTCAGAGAGAACAAGAAGAAGATCCAAAATTCCTCAACTTTGAAAAAAAAAATTAACCTGTTTGAAGAAAACAGACTTAGATAATAAACTACACAAGACAGTTAAAGAAATAAAAACAAAACATTTAGCCAAAGAAATTAAGGAGAAAACAAATGCAAAACTAACAGAGCTACAGAAGCCAGTAAATAAAATGAATGGCAAATTCACTAAAGAATTCCAAAAATATAAAAAGATAAAGGAAGAGCATCATGAGATGAAAACTTCTGTAGAAAGTCTAGGGAACAGAACAACATAAAATGAGGAGAGAATTTCTGATTTAGAGGACAAGAATGAAATAATGGTCCAGACTGTTAAAACCATGAAATAATTCAACATCAACAAGGAAATGGAATGCTGCAGATTATAGAAACTCAAAGAAACTTAATCTCAGAATAGCAGGAATACAACAAAAAATGGAAATCCATATTAAATGACTAAGAAATCTATTCGCTGAAGTCATAAGAGAAAACTCCCCATACACAGAAAATAAAGTAGACATGTAATTGATGGAGGCATACTGTACACTCACTAGATAAGACCAAAACATATCCCTAGACATATTATAATAAAATTCACTGAAATACAAAGCAAAGAGGGAATTCTAAAAGCTGTAAGAGAAAAAAAGCAAGTTACTTATCAAGGCAAACTTATCAGGGTAACAGCAGATTTATCAACACAAATTCTAAGGGCCAGGAAAGTCTGAAGTGTTAAAAGCCCCAAAAGATAGTGACTGTCAGCTAAGACTCATGTAACCAGCAAAAAGATCATTTAAAACCAACAATGAAATAAAAATCTTCCACAACATATAAACCTTTAAGAAATTTATGACAACCAAACAAGCACTATAAAAAAATTCTGAGGTCTGCTCGATAGGAAAAGAGGAAATAATTACAACAAGGAACACAGTGGCAGGTTTATACTTAATAGAGGAAACATCTAAAAAAAATAAACTAAAGCACTCAATGGTTCGAAATATGTAAACTGCTTGATGTAATGTACCACTTTAACAAAATCAATGACAAATCACATGACTATCTCAATGGTTACAGAAAAAGCCTTTGACAAAAACACTTTCTCATGACAAAAACACTGACGAAAACAGAAGGAGCTTACCTCAAGCTGATAAAGCAATTTATGACAATCGTACCGCCAACATCAGCCTAAAAGGGGAAAATATATGAAAGCACTTCCCCTCAAATCAGGAAAAGACAAGGGTGTCTACTTTCACCACTTCTATTCAACATTATTCTGGAAACCTTAGCCAGAGCAATCAGCAGGACAATGTAGTTAAGGGAATTCACACAGGAAAGGAAGAAGTCAAACTATCCTTATTTATAGATGACATGATTCTTCACATAGAGGATCCCAAAACTATACCAGAAGACTCTTAGAACTAAGAAATTCAGCTAAGTTGCATGATATAAGACCAATACATAAAAATCAATAGCATTCCTTTAGCAACAATCAAAACACAGAGAAAGAGATCAGAAAAATAATCCTATTCACAGTAGCCTCAAAGAAAATTAAAAACTTAGGAATCAACATAAGAAAATAAAATCCTCTATAATGAAAATTATAGTATTATCATTATACATTGCATATATATCAATAAAATGGGAAAAACTACAGTATTAAGAAAAAGCAAATTGAAGAGAATATCATAAAATGGATATCCTCTATTTCTGGGTAAGCAGAACCAAAATGTCAAAATGGTCATAATGACAAATCTGACATGCAGATTCAATGCCATCCCAATCAAAACACCAACAGCATTTCTCACAAAACTAGAAAAACAATGCTAAAATTTATAGAGACCCAGAATATACAAAAAAATCCTAAGCAAGAAAACAAAATCTTAGAGACAGAGACAAGCAACACCAAAGAACAGGAAAGAGAGGAAATACCTAAAGAAAAAGTGTAACAAAAAAAATATATTGGTATTTGAACCATTTGATTGGTATTCTGTTAAAACAGTACCAGCTTTCTCATAAAATCTGTGAAACTTCCCCCCTAATTATTATCCTAATAATAATTATATTCAACATGGGGAATTGGTATAAAATCTTTAAAATATGTATGTATGAATTTATAGATGAATAGGTAGTTAAAATGATAAACCAAATCTGGCAAAATATTAGTAATGAGTGAAATGTAATTCATGAAAGATAAAATTCTAAAATAACTATGTATGCCATTATATCTATTTTGCTTATGTGTAATTTACTCCTGTCATATAGACATAAGTTCATTTAATGTAGCAATTCACTTACCTAGTCTCTGATGTAAGTTTATCCTGAGAAAACTGATTGATAATCTTGAATGTCTTCTGAATGTACAAACATTTATCGTTCAGTACTCAGCAAAGGCATTTACCTTCCCTCTTTTTCTTTCTGCCATTTTCTGGCTTTATGAATTTAATTGTTACTGTTTTTTTCGTAAATAGACAGGTGGGTGAGGTTATGTTAAAGAATCTCAACAAAAAGATATACTATGATACAAAAAAGAAAAAAAGAATTTTCCACAAATGATCCCATTAAAGGGCTCTGTTAGACCCAGAGAAGTGGCATTAGGATATGGCCACTGCAGCCCATTTTAGGGTAGGAAACTGAGCTCAAGAGTGGTGATTTGAGTGGTGGAATCAGATGCACAAGATTAAATATGTTAAATATCACAAGGTTTCTCTGACTTGAAAAACCCAGAACACAGGCATTCTATAGAATCAAATGGGTGTGAGAGTGGAAATTAAGGGGGATGGGAATGGGGATGGGGAGGGTGTGAGGGCCAAAAATGGGATTGTAAAGTTGATGAGATAAATATGTGCACAAAATACTCCAGCTCATTGCAAACACTATGGATCGCACATATATATTAACAAAAATTTAAAAAGATTTTAAAAAGTATACACATGAAGTGCAGGCAATCCTGAGATGGTAATGGAGGAAAGTTCTACAGCCAGAACTGGACATACTTAGGACTTTATTTGGGAAAGGGGTACAAAACCTCAGGAATCTGTGAATTCAGAGAAAGTTCAGGCTTTGGTTCCACCCATAGTTAAAAAAAAAAAAAAGAGAGAGAATGGCTCCTTTTCTATTGTTCTAGCTAATGAGCTAAGATGTTTTGCCTCCCCCCTCCACCAAATGTTTAAGCTCTCTGAATCTGCTTAAGATCAGGTTCCTGATCTTTATTAGCAAAGTTAATTTATATAATTATTGCATCTTTAAATGATTTTGGGTGTGATAGGCCAAGAAGAAAGGAGGCGTAAACCACGTGATAATTCTGAGTGTCTTTAATTCCTTAAGTTGCAGTGTCCTTAAAAGTACAACTATTGGGCTAGGTCTATAGCTCTGTGGTTAAAGTGCTTGCCTCACAAGCACAAAGTCCTGAGTTCAGTGCCTTAGCATCACATAAAATGGGCATGGTGGCATACACCCATGAGTTTGAGGCTAGCCTGGGCTACATAGTCAGCTCAGGAACAGCCTGAGTAAGATCATACAGAGTAAAACCATGTCTCAAAAAAAAAAAAAAAGCATAAAACCAACCGAATAACAGCAAGCCTGCTCAGCATAAAAGCCCTGGATGCCATCCTTAGTACCACCACCACCAAAAACAAAACAAAACAAAAATAATGAAGCAGAATGTCAACTGATAAAGGTAGAAGAAGGCTAGAGGAATGGCACAGCAGTTATGCAAGGAAGGCCCTGATTCGATTCCCAAGCATCACATAAAGCTGGGCGTGGTGGCACATGCCAGTAATCCCAGTACATGGTTGGTTGTAGCAGGCAGACTGTCCTGAGTCCAAGGCCAGACTTAGGTTACACCAGTGAATTCAGGACCAGCCTGAACTAAAGAGTGAGACTCTGTCTCAAAAAAAAAAAAAAAGAAAAAGAAAAAAAAGAAAAGAAAAAAGAAAATTTTAGAAAAAGAAAGAGGGCTGGAGGAATGGCTCAGTGGTTAAAGTGCTTGCCTAGCAAGCGCTAAATCAAGTGCTAAGTACCTATGTTCAATTCCCCAGCACCAGGCGTGGTGGCACACACCTGTAACTCCAGCATTCATGAGGTTGAGACAGGAGGATTGCCGAGAGTCCAAGGCCAGCCTGAGCTCTGTCCTCATATCAGGACCAGCCTGGGCTACTCTGTCTCAAAAAGAAAAAAAAAGTAGAAGAGTGCCTATAGTCCCAGCTGAGATAGGAGGATCTCTACAACCAGGAGGAAATCAGAGCCCAAGAATTCAGGATTATTCTGGAAAAAAATGAGACACATTCTGTGCCTCACCCTTGTGGCATATACCTGTAACCTGTAACCCCAACTACTAAGGAGGCTGAGTTATGGGGATAAATTTTAGTGAGACTCTACATAAAAGTAAAAACTAAAAAGGGAAAGAGATGTGGTTCACTCGTAAAGTACTTGCCTGGAGTACACAATTCCCAGTACAGAAGAAAAAAAATGATCAATGGGTGCTAAAGATGTCTAAGAAAGTTTAATAAATGAGATTATTTACATAATTTTAAGTATATTATATAAGTTACAGAAGGAAACTATTCATAGTGCAGAAACTAGAATATACTTTGACCACGTGATGAAAACTACCTCTAACAAGGGGTATTTGTCAGCTAAATAAGTGAACCTCTGGATTTACCACTCTGAGAAAGACGTAGCGCGTTGCTTATATGAATTCCTGCAGGGAATGAAGAACCTGAAGAACAATCATCAAAAGAAGCCTAAACTAAGCAAACCTAAGCCTATCAAGCAAGTTAAGAAGGCAAGATTACTCCAAATTCAAGTGCAGCCCTACAAACCAAGTGACTTAGTGTGACCCTCTCCCAAAATCAAAAAATAAAAATGGGCTGAATATGTAGCTCAGGGTGGAGAACATGGGTTCCACCTTCAATAACTCCACTCAATAAAGTCCTGACCTAATGTTCTTCAAAAAATATCACTGTATGCAACAGAGCAAGACCCTGTCTCAAACAAACAAACTACAACAAAACAAAAAATATCACTGTCAAAAAAGTGACACAAGCTTGTAATCCCAGCACAGAATGAAGCACTCTGAGAGCTGAGTCAGGAGAAACCTAATTCAAGCCCAGTCTGGTCAATTTAGAAACATAGCAAAACTATGTGTCAAAAAAAAAAAAAAAAAAAAAACCACAAGGCCTGTGGATATAGCTTAGTGTAAAAGCCCTAGGCTTGAGTCTCAGTACCATGAAAAACAAAACGCAATAAAATAAAATAAAGATGAAAAAGGCTAGAGATAGGGTCTTGCTATGCAACATAGCCCTGGCTGACCCTGGACTTTTGTTCCCCCTGCCTAAGCTACCAAGTGCTAGGATTACAGAAATGTATCACCAGCCCCACCTTCAAAACACCTAAGTGTTCTTTTGAAAACTGCTTTGTTGGATAATGCCTGGACAAGACGATGCCTGAATAGGCTCCCCTGCTTAGTGTCTTCTCACAGGTCCATTCAAAGGTTGAGATATTGAAAAAAAAAAACCAAAACAATAGCTTAAGAGAGGTAACAGAACCATGGGGAAACGTGGTAACAAATCTTATACAAAAAGATCTGATTCCCTATGGGAGGGTTCAAGGGGCGCTGAAATTGCAGAACGCAAAGAAGAACCCAAGGAAGAGATGGACAAGAAGGATGGTGACTTATGGGCCGAGATAGTAAGTGAATTAAAGCTGGAATTAAAGCCGGAAGCAAAGCAGGAAATAAAATAGCACAAGAGCTACAACAACACTTAGCCAAGCAAAAAGCAAGCCTTGAAAAGAAATTAGAGGAAACCAAAGAAGAAATGGGGAAGCACAGTTACAAATCTCCTACAAAAAGATCTGAAACCCCAGGAGATGAAGTCAGGGTAAATAAAGATGAATATGACAAAAATGATGACAACTTCTGGGCCCAGAAATTCAATGAATTAAAGAAGAAAATAAAACAGACAGCAGAAGATCTACACCAATACATACATAAGTAAAAAGCAAGCCTTGAAAAGTAACTAGAGGAGACCAGAGAAGAAATATACCAGAAGATAATGAAGACAAAAGAAGGAATTAGAGAATTACACAACAGAGATATGGAAAAACTGAATGCACATATTCAGGAAATGAAAAACACACAGGAAATAATAAGCAACCACTTTAAATAACTTCAGAATAGAATGTCAGACCTAGAAAATAAAAGTGACTAAGCTGCAACATACAGGCCATGAAAAACACAAAGTAAATAAAGAAAGCAAATCATTACGATGGCTGATAGATGATTCAAGGAGAAATAACCTGAGAATTATGGTAATCGAGGAGAAGACTAAGGACAAAACAAAAGGCTTAAAGGCCATGTTTAATGAAATTATGGAAGAAAATTTCCCAAATCTAAGAAAAGAAATGAACATGGAACTATTGCAGGCATATAGAACACCAAACAACTTTGATCAGAAGAGATCCTCACCACGACACATCATATTTAAAATTCTAGAAACCCAACACAAAGAGAAAATACTAAAAGCGGTAAGAGAAAAACAGAAGGTGACCTACAAAGATAAACCCA
>PVKB01009119.1:0-10322 GCA_004027205.1 Ctenodactylus gundi | reverse complement strand
GTTTGTGTCTCCAGCTATGATTTTCTTATTCTTATCCCTTAATTTTAGCTTTCATTTGATTTTAATAAACATTCAAAAACTCAAAAAATACAGGGCATTTTGTCTCTGTCTTCCTTTCTCTTCCTTTTTTTTTTTTCTTTTGCTAGAGGCTGAACCTAAGGCATTTATACTGAGCTACATCTTCAGTCGTTATCTACTTATTTACTTTTTTCTTTGAGACAGGTACATGCTAAGTCACCAAGTTTGCCCAAGTCGGGCTTCAACTTGTGATTTTCCTACCCCAGCCTCCACGTGCCACCAGTCAGGCTCTCTAGGCACTCTCGGAGAGTTCAGCCGTCTCACCAGACGAGCTGAATGGCTTCTCACAATTTGGAGGCCCTGAGTTTGGGCAGACTCCAGGAAGTTGCTTCCATTACTCCCATTGCGTTGAGTCACCTGTAAGTGTGCCAATATTGAACTCTTTTTAAACTATTAAAATAAATGGGCATGATTTAAACTAATAAATAGGAGTTTGGGACTCATAACCATACAGCAAACCACATTCCTTCTTGAAACAAAATGCAGGCAGATAAAATCACAGACCACCACCAGGCTGAATGCCATGTTTTTATAAAGAAGACTGTAGCATTTATTGCACAGTGCCTCACTGTCCAGTTCAATCCCCACACCACTTCTATGAGCAGGAACTTAGACTCCCGTTTCACAGATCTGAATTCTGAGCACACAGGCTGAGAGAAAGCGGGACTACCTCATGTTTCCCCTTGTGTTTTTCCCTCTGTCAGACGCATACCGCCTCCTCTTTGCATGAGCCTCTTACCTGTTTTTGTAGGTGTGATACTAAGGACCAAGCCCCACCTTTTAAAGTTGCTCTTTATATCCTATTTCAGCTGAATTTCTTTTCATAATAGGGGCAAATTAGTAAATCTTCTGATTTTTCATGATGTATGTCTTAACTGCCCAAAATGTGGTGATACCTTCCTGTAGATAAAAGAATTATAGGAATAGCGCCACGCATTTACTAATCTGCGGTCCCTTATCTCTTCAAGTCTAAATGCATTGATATTTTTCACTTTTTAAAAAGGTGTAGGTAGATGTCCACTTCCTATGCATTATGAACAAACAGGAAAGCCAGGCTGTACATGTAGTATTCTTATATGTGTCATCAGATGAAATCTAAGAAGTTAAACTAATCTGATACATACTTAATGAAGTACATAACCGTTATTATGTTGCATAGTAATTAAACATAAATGGAAGCAGTCCACAGAAGTAGCAGTAATTGGTGTGACTTTATGTAGTCAAACCAAATTTTTAGGGTTCTTTGATCATGTTGTTTTCTAAGGTCTATAATGGTACCAATATAGACAATGTCTCCTGAGTGTATGTGAGATGTCATCATCACGCATACACCAGCACAGGCAGATGCACCTGCGTCATCAGTTAGGGTTGTCCTGTCTCCCTCCTCCCATCTCTAGTTTGGGACAGCTGCTCCCTGGATCCCGACCATGACACTTTTGTGCCCAGCCTCAAGCTCCTGCTGTGAAGGCGTCCTTCCCAGGCTTCAGAGGCTGCACCTTCCCTTCTCTGCGGATGTGCTGGATGCGGAAGGCTGGAAGTGATGGACCTCTGGGCTCTGGGGTTGTGGTAGGAGTGGACGAAAGCGGGAGGAGAGGCAATCAGGAGCAGCTTGAGAAGAGAAAGGGTACGCTTGGGTGCAGGCTGCTGGCCAAATGAGATCTCTTTGTTCCAAATAACTCTGTTCCCATTGGTTTAAACCAAGGGAAATACATTGGTCTCCACAATTGAAATTTTGGTGATGGGGGATCTACATACTTGGCACTGTCATTGGGAAACTGTGTCTCTCTTTACTCGCTGATTTAATCATAGAACATTTTTCCGCATGCTGGGAAAATGTTCATTAGTAGCTCCTGACTGCAACCAACCCCGCAGAAACCGTAAAAGGAAGCTCCCCTTTCTTCAATAATTTCAGCAAAATTCTCTCTCATTCTCTTTCTCTCTGTCTCAGTAGTGGGGATCAATTAAGCCTGCAACTTTCACACTAATTTATACCCCATTTTTAATTTTTGATTTTGAGAGTCTTGCTAGGTTGCTAAGTTGCCCAGTCTGGCTCAAATTTCCAATATGCCTGCCTCAGCCTCCCAGAATGCTGGGATTAGAAGCCTTCATCACTGAGCTCAGCTGTCCAGCAAGATTCTTGAGATCAACTCCTTAGTCTGTGTGACTTTTACTGAGCTACAGAGAGAAGCTGTAAGAATGTCATGCTCTCATTGCCAGACCTTTGTTCTGAGACAGCCTGAGAGCTGGGATGGAATTGGTCTCACTAGATCCCTATAGATGGACTGTGAGAAACAGGGAGATTGGATGCTGTTACCAGAAAAGACTAGGGGAGGACAGTAGAGATGAACTGATGTCCACGTTAGCTGGTGACCAACGGGCACAGAGAACCAAGATAAACTAGCCTCTAGCCCCTACTTTTAGGAAGCTTGGCACAGAGAAAGGGAAACATCAAAACTAAGGTTATAGAAGAAACTGGAGTAGATACATCGCAAATGACACATGTACCTACTGAGTGGGTCATACAAGACCTTATGCTGAATAAAAAAGCTTTTATCATTATAAACATCTCCAACTCAATGCTGTCATTTGAAATTTCTTTAATCACAGGCAATTTTTTATTCTAGAAATGGAAAAAGGGGACTTAAGTATCCATGTCCTAGGAAAGACAATAAAGAATGTAGCCAAAGTATGAATGAAAATATCACATCGATTCAAATTTTGGTAAGAAAAAAGGATTGAACAGAAGCAGGGGTTGGGGGGAGAACTTCTAATGGTCAATAAAATAACTGTGGATGACAACAATTAATTGAATATTTCAAAAGTGCTAACAGAGGGGATCAGAATTCCAAAATAAAAATGTTCCCTGGACGTATCCAAAAATGGCAAATGTTTGAGGTGACAGATCTGCTACTTCCCATGATCTGATCATTATACACTGTATACATGTGTAGAACTGGTATACTGTACTTCATTAAGTATACATAATTATAATGTGATGTGTCAATTAAAATAAAAATACTTTTAAAAAAGGAAAGAGGAAAGAGAACGCCACTCAAAGGACAGAAAAAAGGAATTGAGCTGAGCGTGATGGTACACACCTATAATCAATACCAGTACTCTAGGAAGTTCAGGCAGGAGTCCAAGTTTGGACCCAGCTTGAGTAACTTAGTGGCTTAATAAGATCCTGTCTCAAAGTTTAAAAAAACTAAAAATGAAATAGAAAATGCAATAAAAAAAGAGCTTGAGATGTATCTCAGTAGCAAACTCAGTGCAAGGCTCTGGGTTTAGTCTCCAGTACTGCAACAACAACAAAAAAAAAAAAAAAAGGAAAAAAGAAAACAAAGAAGATGAAGAATACAAAGATTAGGCAGAAGAAAAGACTGAAGGCAGAAGAGTTTTCAACTTCCTAAATTTTTCACATGCCCAGTTGATTGAACACATTAAGCAGAAGGAAATAGCGGAAATTCTTTTGTTTGGTTCATGATTACAAGGGATCCCTTTGCTTTTAATATTTCTTAGTTTACTAAATGGAAATCAAAACTTCCATACCTAGTGCTTGCTTTTATTTGCTCCCTGTAGTCTCCAGAATCACGAGGGAGTGCGGTCATCATTCAGCAATAGAGAAATGTTCAAGATAAAATGTATCACAGGACAAAGGGCCTGGCTTTCGCCTGTATCAAGAGCCATGGTGTTTTTTAATGAAGTTAAACTTTAGTTTCTTTTCCGATATAATCTGTGTTTTGCTAAACAGGACTTGAAGTATTTTGAACTTTATTCCAAAAGAGAGACAGAAGCATTGCTGGCAACAATATCACCTGCTGGCTGTTGGTTGCTGAAAGTTAGGTTTATCTGGTATTGCAGACACACAGGAAAGTGACATGATACCCTCACGTCAAGGTGCGTCATCTTCATCCACCTGTGGTGAGTTTAAGAGCAGTGGGGAGCCTGGAGCTCTTGGCCACTTGGCTCTCTTATGTGACCTCAGTGTCAGGCCAATTACGATACTCAATTCCCACAGTAGAGGGAGGAACAAAAGAGCATTAGGGTTTATGATTTCAACAGGTTTTTTAAAAATAACATTTACTCTTCAATATGACAAATATTTGAACAAGAAGGTGCATGGATCAAACAATATTCCTAAAACACCAATAAAGAAAATCAGTGCCACAACAAGTTGTCCTCATCTCTCTGGAACTTATTAAAAATAGTCATATAGTGGCCATTTCTAAGCCATGTGGCTCTGATATCAGGAGTTGAATGACAGACAAATACCAAGAATCCTGTGGAACAAAGTGAAGAATAAAGTAGAACCAAGGCAGGCAGTAGAAAGATGCCTTTTCATCTCTTCCATAAACCATTGCCACCTGTAACTTCCACTAAGTCCCAATTCTTCCTTGGGAGAAAGAAGGCAGTTAGCTTTAGTATCATCAACTATTAGCATTTTTATCCCCTTATCTGGGAATCAAAGGCGAAAACCTAAAACTAGCCATGTCTCAGATGCTTAGATTTTCTTCATGGAACTCATGCCTTTTTCTGTGCTCACACTAGTTGTGTAACAGGAGTATGTGGGTAGCAGAGAAATAGAAAACACTGTCTAGTTACATATTAGCGGAGCGGCAGCCTCACCCCACCTCCCAAGGTACAAGATTCATTGCACTTGTGCTTAGGTCCCTATATTTTAGATAATAAGTCACAGAGCCTTATTGCTTCCAACCAACTATGTCTCTGAGACTCACGGGACTTAAAGAGAAACCTCCTAAAAGCTATTTCTGTATGCTGCTTCTTCCACAGCGAAGTCTACAGCTGGCTCCCACGGCAGTCTCCACAGCAGCCCCTGGAGACCATCCACCACAGTGACCTGAGGGGATGGTGGGATAGGCCCTTCCTCTTACCCACCTCACTGCTTTCTACCACAAAGTAAACAACAAAGGAAAACAAATGAGGTTAGAGGCTCAGAAGACTGTTACTGAGGCATTAGAGAGCTGGATCACGTCTCTACCCAAGAATGGACCCATGGCCTATTTGTACAAGATGAGTCATTGTTGTCCCGCCCTGAGTCAACACCAGCAGTACCCGCCCTTCCCTTTGCTTGCCTGCCATCAACTCAAAGTAGAAAATGCTTCTCCAGTAATAGGTTGCCTGGTGACTTGGGCTGAGAAGGAACCCAAACGACCCCTTGAAGCTGACACTGTATTCTAGTGTCTTTTACTTTTTATTATTTTTTTGAGGCAAGGTCTCTCTCTGCAGTCCAGGCTGGTCCTGAACTCACTATGTAGCTCAGCTGGGCCGGGGAATTGAATCTGGGCCTTGAGCTTGCTAAGCAAGCGCTTTAACCACGGAGCTACTCCTTCCGATTCCTGTATTCTGTTTTCGTTACTGTTGTTGTTGTTGTGGAGTTAAAAAAAAGAGAGAGAGAAAGAGAAACGGACAAAGGCATGCCAGTAAGTATCCACTGTGTGAGATCCAGCAGTCTCCAGTTTGCTGGCTATCTTGTCATAGAAAAGCTAGAAGGTAAAATCTCTGTGGTCCATCTCATGTGATGCAAGTGATTTAGATATCATGCTGTGTTCATATTTAGAAGCGCACAGCTGGGCCTGGTGGCACAGGCCTGTAATCCCAGTGCTTCAGGAGGTGGAGGAGGGGAAGGATTGACAGTTCATGTCCAGCCTGGGCAATTTAGTAAGATCCTGTCTTGAAATCAAAATAAAGAAAAAGGGTCTAGGGATGTAGCATAGTACAGAGGCTCTGGTTTCCATACTTATTACTGCCTGCATGGGAAAACAAAAACCGAAACCAAAAAGAAAGAAGCCCAGATCAGATTTTGGGGCTTGAGAACCAGGTTTGAACTGTTAGTCAAATTGCCTTGAGCCCCTATTTTTCTGATGTTGAGCGTGTGTGTGTTCGTGTGTTCTACATATGTCTGCGTCATATCTAGGACCAGTATGGGATTTACTGAGAAGCAGAAAGTTGTACAGCTAAAATGTTCTCGAAGCCAAGGCTAGGGGACCAAGGAGCATGCGTGTGCTAGAGAGGCAACAGTGCAGTGGGAAAACTGTCTAAGCTCAGAGATCACTTCCTGCTCTGTGCAATCAAGGATGGTTTATCTACTCCAATCCTTTCCCTGGGTTATATTTTTAAATTATGTTGAATTTTGAAGAATTCGACTTTTAAGACATCTGTGTGCTGCTTACTGTATGTCAACAGCTCTGGAATCTGACTGTGTTTCTGTGGCTGTGACAGGGTTAGATGGGGCTCCTGGGAGGTCTTGATTGTGGGGGCTCACCTCACAGCAGACTCTCAGGTCACTCTGTCGCTTACTCCGATTTCTCTCAGTGATTGAAAAGCACACTTGACACCCATTCCTTTTTCAGAGATCAAGATATAATTAAATTCAGAAAATCTCTCTGATGGCGGGAGCTTGCCGTTTTGTTTGGTATTTGTTCTTGCAAAAGCTGACAGATATGGCTTCTAAGCCACTGTTACGGGGAGGACCAGTTAGGGTGATTAGGAAGTGTTTGTTCTGTCTGCAGTTTATTTTGTTTGGTGAAAATAGAAGGCCGCCAGTAAAGTACACTTGCTTGGAATACAGATTTAAGCATTTTCTTAGAAAATTGAGCCCTACTTTTTCCAGAGAGAACTAAAGGTTAGTTCTACGTTGTGCTGTGCCAACTGACAAGAAATTCTCACTAAGCAGTTAAGACTAGGTAAACACAAATGGCTTGGGAGGGGGGCTGTCTGGTGGGATGCCCGTGTGGAGCTCAGATTCAACAGCTTCATCAAAGGAAATGTGTTAAATGCTCATTAACTAAATTTACGAACGATCCCCAACTGGGAGGTGTTGCAAACAGCAGAGGAATACACACACACACACACACACACACACACACACACACACTAATTACATGCATGCATGCATGCAAGCACACAAAGCAGAAAAAGCTGAAACATTCTGCTTGGAAAGCCTAAGATTAAATAATTCTAAATTTAGAATCCATTAATACAGATTTAACACAGAGTTAAGGCAAGAGCTCAAGTATAGCAATTGTCTGCCTCTGACGGAAGTTTTTTGGGTACCATTATTAGGAAATTGTGGCTGAGGAGGGAGGGAGTGTGTATATCCCCAAGGTTCTTGGAAAAGATCTGATACACAGTCAGAGGGAAGGCAAGGCCCAGCAGAAGTGGGACAGAGACAGAGTGACTGCCACCAGAGGCTATGTATATGCTGAAAGTCCTAATTTTCTAAGGCTTTAGGAGTCACTGACCCAGGCCACACCATAAATGCTAGTGGGAGACGACAAACCATACTGGATTGCGTAGCATTCCGCTGGTCCCTACCTAGGGCATTAGGGAGATTTCTTGAGCGATTAGTTTTATTTTATTTTATTTTTTAAGAGAGGGCTTCTCTCTGTAGTCTGACTAGTCCTGAATTCACTATGTCACTATGGATCCCAGGCTGGCCTTGGACACACAACAATCCTCCTGCCTCAGCCTCCAGAGTGCTAGGATTACAGGTGTGCGCCACTGAGCCCAACTTATCCTTGAGTTATTCTTTTGGGTGCTGCACAGGCATTCTTCCTTCTTCTTCCTTCTTCTTCCTTCTTCTCCTTCTTCTCCTTCTTCTTTGAGCCAGGGTCTTACTTGATAGCTCAGGCTGGTCCTGAACTCCCTACAGAGCCCAAAAGACTGCCTAAAACTCAGGACAATTCTCTTGCCTCAGCCTCCCAAGTGCTAGGATTACAGGCACGCACCAATACGCACAAATATATGTGATGCTGGGGAATTGAACTCAGGACCTTGAGTTTTCTAGGCAAGCACTTCAACTGCTGAGCCATTCTGCCATCTCTACACAGGTATCTTGAACAAAATATATTCTATTCTGGGTTGTCAGTTTCACCCTGATGTCAGAGACTCAAGCAAGGCAGCACTTCAGCTCATGGACTGCCTTTCTTTTTAATTATTTATTTTACTTTGGGGGTCCTCAGATCCTGGATGTCTGGAAATACTTTGTGTGGATATGCATCTGTATTTTTTTTTTTAAGGAAAGACTCCTATTATCAGTAATGTTTCAGACACAAGAAAGTTAGCAACCAAGTGTGTCTAAGTAGGTAGTTGTTAAAGTTCAGTCTAGAGCCAACCTCATCACTAATAGAAGCCTTAGCTCTCTAACTAATTTGTATAAGCAATACAGATTCCGGTAATTCAGAAAGAATCCGAGGTACTTGCTTATCATAGGTCACCAAACCTGCAATCCAGATGTCTGACCACCTTAATTAAGCGCATGATTGTACTTAACGCTGGTAGGGCTTCGCTGGTCATCAGTTGGTTAGAATAGAGCAAAAGCAAGTCTAGAGCTGCAGCATTCACATTTGCTTAGTCTTTTCCGGGATGCTTGAAAAGTAAAGAAAACGCTTGCTAGAACTACCAAAGGGATTCAGGCTCCCCCCCCCCCCCCCTTTTTCTGTGATTCTGTGGTTCTAGAGATTAAATCCAGGGCCTTTGCAATGAACTATATCTTTAGTCATGTATCTCTATATCTATCTATCTATCTATCTATCTATCTATATCTATTAGAGAGAGAGAGAGAGAGAGAGAGAGAGAGAGAGAGAGAGAGAGAGAGTTAGTTTATATCTAACTATTTTAAAGACAATCTTGCTAAGTCACTAGATTGCCTAGGCTGGTCTCCAATTTGTGATCCTCCTGTTTCTACCTCCCAGAATGTTGGGATTATAGGTGTGTGTTACCACACCTGGATTTAGATTTTTTTTTTTTTTTTTTTTGTGAGACAGGGTCTCCCTCTGTAGCCAAAGCTGGTCCTGAACTCACTATGGAGCCCAGGCTGGCCTTTGATTCACAGCAATCCTCCTGCCTTGGCCTCCCAAGTGCTGGGATTACAGGCATGTGCCCCCATGGCCAGCTTAGGTGGTGCTGGGGAATTGAACTTGGGTACTTAGTCCTTGACTTAGCACTTGCTAGGCAAGAGCTTTAACCACTGAGCCATTCCTCCAGCTCTGGATTTAGGCATCTTATACACAGGGGACTATTTTGAAACACTCCAAAAATGTGGAAAAGGGGAAAATATGTAGCCTTTCACTGCTTTTGGAAAAGCAGTAAGTCTGACCTCAATTTGTCTCCAGTAAAACCTTGTAAAGACTTCTCTGACTACTACTTCTCTGGAAAGTGGTCCTCAAAGAGCCTGTGGCCACCCGACAGAGTAATGCTCTCTATTGCAGAGGGTGCTTATCTGGGTTCACCTATGCCACAGGTACAGCAGGAATATAACAGTAGCAGGACTTCGGAAGAGGCTAGGCCACTTTCCTGAGGCTGTGGAGGTAGGATTCAAATACAAGTGGCCCTACTTCAGATCCAAGTCCTTCCATTTTGTTCTGCCACTCAACAGTTGTGTCTCTGGTTTCATTTCTCTCTCTCTTTTTCTTCTTGGCAGCGGTGGGGATCAAACCCAAGACCTTGCACATGTGAGACAAGCTCTTTACCACTAAGCTACATTCTCAGGCCCTCCCCTGTTTTCTAACAGAAAGACTCCATGCCCTTGACGTTCCTTTCCTTATAAAATCTCTAATACAAATTCAGAATAATGGCTTCTTGCTTCTGAGTTGTGGCAGTAGGACGTGATCAGAGAGAAGTTCAGAGCGGCTTTCTCTGCACAGGTAATATATTTTCTTAAACTGGATGATAGGAATATGCTTGTTGGTTTATTCATTTTGTCTGAAAAGTCTGGCATTAAATATTAAACAAACTTTTCAACAATCTGTCTAAAAAAAGATTTACTTAGAGCTTTAAAAGTGCTCCTGCCACTTGACTGAGTAGCTCAATTTCTGGGACTCTGTTGGAAGAAAATAATCTGACATGAGAACAAAGATGTATATCTACGCCAAAAGCATACCACAGCATTATCTCTAATTCGAAAATTAGAAATAATGTAGAGTCCAACAAATGCCTGGCATAGTGGTATATATGTATAGGCCGAGCACCCAGGAAAATGAATGAGGTAGGAATATTGGGAGTTCAAGGCCAGCTGGGGCTCCAGTGAGTTCAGGACCAGCATGGGCTAGAGTGAGACCCTGACTCAAGAACAGGAAAAAAAAGAAAAAAGAAAAACGACTGGGCAAATTATGCTGGGACATTATATAGACATTAAAAAACATGCTTTTAAAGATTTTAGTAGTCTGCACAGCAAAGGAAACTGTCAACATTGTAAATAAAGAACCAACAGACTGGGAAAAAAT
>PVKB01009118.1:0-10400 GCA_004027205.1 Ctenodactylus gundi | reverse complement strand
GGGTCTCGCTCTGTGGTCCAGGCTGGTCCTGAATTCACTTCAGAGCCCAGGCTGGCCTTGGACTCACGGCAATCCTCCTGTCTCAGCCTCCCGAGTGCTGGGATTACAGGCGTGCGCCACCACACCCAGCTTATGTGGTGCTGGGGAATCGAACTCGGGTACTTAGCGCTTGGCTTAGCGCTTGCTCAAGCGCTTTAACAGCTGAGCCATTCCTCCAGCCCCCTTATGTGTGTATTTTGACCGTGTCCATCTTCCCGTCATCATCATTAGATTCTCTCCCTTTTATTCCTTTTCTTTTGTCAACGAATCTTCATTAAGGCTGGCATGTGTCAGGCTCTGAAATAGTCACCGCTTATATAGAGGGAGCAGAGAAGCTGTGTGCACCTCCAGAGAGCTCCCAGTGGAGGGGAAGAGGCAGTATGCAAACAACCATTTATGAATTGTTTTGTGGCTGTGCTACAAACAGTTGTGATGGTCACTTGCTTTGTGACCATATATTTGTATATAACTGAAGGAAGGGAACGGAAAGCAGAAGCTTAGGTTTTTGGTCTGCCCCAAGCTGTCTCTACTTCTCTCTGTATGAAGTGGAATTATACAATTTTCTTCCAGATAATCAAATAGTTTTCAACCTAAAACCTAATTCTAATAGCTAATGCTATTGCTGTAAGTGGATGGATATGAGAAGCTTGAGAAGAATGAAATAGTTGTCTTGGACCCTTAGGAAAGGGAAGGGGAGAAAGCCCTAACCCTTTTAAGATATATATATATTAAACGGCGGACTGCAACAGTTTTCAATTTGTTTGAAAATGACTTGAGACCAGCACACAATAAACATAATAGCAAATTTTGATCAAAGGGGAAAACTTTATAAGCCCATTTTTAGTTGAATCATATTGGATATGTTAGGTAGATGTTAGAGGTTGTACCCTACGCTTATAACTTTATTATTTGAAAGTTTACACTGTATCCCGTTGCTCAGGTTGTGGAAGGAACTGTCCTCCTTCCTCGTCCTTCCCTGACATTTTTGGCCATGTGACTTCATTCCCTCATAAACAACAAAATGATTAAAATTGTTGTCCTGGGTGGGATAAAAAAATACTGATGTTCAGATAAGGGATTCATGATTCTACTTTTGGGCAGAATTTATACTATTCAAAAAGATCATATTGTAATATTTGGTAATTTGGTTATTTCTCATTATCAGATTAATTTATATCAAATCTTTAATGCTGTAAAAGATCCCTTCTACTTTCCAGCCAAATACAAGATGACTAGTTTGGGTAGCAGCCTGTGTTGTGGAGCTGTTTTCGTGTCTGGGACTCACTCGGGCCACCTTGGCCTTAACTATGACATGAAACTGACAATGTGCACAGTCTGGCTCCTTGGTGACCTCACAGGCAGAAACTGGTGAGCTTAAAGCCAGAAAATAACATATTTCTATATGGATAGATATTGATGAGACCTGGCTGGCAAAGTGAGGAGTATTTCTCTTACTGAAACTTTTTTCTTTTTTTAGACACAACTTCAGCTACATCGCTGCTGTTTATGTTGTGTAGAATAGTTTCTAGCTTTGCTCCTGAGCAGATAGAGAGTATCCCAAACATGGTTTTAAAAATATATAAATTCATCAAAGGCACAGAATTGTTGAAGATTTGGAAATTAAATCATGTAAAAAAAGTATTTTACCTTTGTAGATAAAGTAGGACTCTTTTGTATTGAACATAACAGCAGGAATAGAGGAACTTCTCCAGTGAACACCAAGCCATACAGGCTCTTGTTCGTGGAGCTAAGTGGCCTCCTTCTCCTGGTGGCTGCTGTATGGGTAATCCCAATGGGGGCGCTTCTCTGCAGCGTCATTGTACCAGTGGACAGCCATTATATACCCTTTTTTAAAAGGACAACATCTTAGGAATTTTCCCTGATTACTATTTTATTAAAAGACATGTTTATGAAATTATATATAGCAAAATGGTATGTCTAAAAATGTTATACAGAGCGAATTTTTTAACCGTATTTATGTATGAGCTATTTTAGATATTCTTAAAAGCGTTCCCCCCCCCCCTCCTTTTTTTGTGGTCAAGATCTCACTGTGTAGTCCAGGCTGGTTCTGAATTTACTGTGGAGCTCAGGCTGACCTTGAGCTCATGCCAGTATTCATCTCAGCCTCCCGACTGTTTGTTTTTCCTTTTGAAATGGTTTTTTCTTTTTTCTGATATATTTGCTAACTTACTGTTATTTTCATCCATCGCTCCTTATCTTATTACATACATTCCGGTTGTTAGATACAGATTTCTAGCTTCATTCTCCTTTAAGATATTAAGTGTCTTTTCAAGTATAGTTCTCTTAATTGTTATCTTTTGTTTTCTCCTAACCTAATATCATAGCTTAAAGGCAAGAAAACACTTTCCTCTGTAAGTTTTTGTGAGTTTAATTTCAAAAATAGCACAGTAAATACTTAATTACCGGGCCAGAGGTTCATTCCTCCGGACACTGGGACAAGAGGTCTGGAAGTTGTTGCCCATATTTCCAGATAGGAACTTTGTACCTGGCTGGGTCCTCGTTACAACGAAGACCATAAAGTTGTGTCAGAAGCAGGTGGTGGGACTGTGTGCACATGATCCATGTGTGTGCATTGCAGCACAGGAAGAAGTGGATTGTGTAAAAAAAATCAATAATATTAAAGGCCCTTTATAATTTGATGAAGAACTTAACTATCTTCTCATATTCTAGTATTTATTTTAGGCATTAGTAATTTAACTATTTAAGGAGAAAGCTTTCCAATTTTTAAAAAATGCTTGTTAAAATACCACTTCAGAAATTTTGTAAGTCCTTTTAAAATAAATTTTCCAACTGGTGGTAGTGTATGTATTTTAGTAATTAGTGAATTAGAGAATTGAGCTAGTTTCCAGTGGCTCTGATTAGATTAGAAGGCCAGGTTTGTGTGTTTGTGTGTCTGAATTATGAAGACACTTCTGTTAAATTTTGTTAGCCTTTGTTGAAAACAGTGGGAAAGTGAAACAAGAAGCATCTTTATACAAAAAAATTAAAGTAAGAGACATGAATCTAAAATATATGTTGAGAGTAAATCATATTTTAGGTGGAATTCAGCCAGAGTCCTGGCTTGGAATCGGTGTGGCAAACCAGTGCGCCCTCCCTTATGTCAGCGTGCTGCAGGGGACCGCCCCCTTGGTGGCGGAACATTCACTTCTGTTTATCATGGTTCACCTTTCCTCTGTTACCCAGGCTTTTGTTTTTCTTTCTCTTCTTTTCTTTTTTGAGACAAGGTCTCAGTCTGCAGCCCAGGTTGGTCTTGAACTCACTGGTATAGCCCAGGTTGGCATTGGACTCAGGACAGTCTGCTTGCCTCAGCCTCCCGAGTGCTGGGATTACAGGCCTGTACCACCATGCCCAGCTCTATGTGGTGGCGGGAAATCGAACTCAGGGCCTTGTAAGGCAAGTGCTGTAACCGCTGTGCCATTTTTGCAGCCCTGCTTTTTGTTTCTCAAATGCTAGGCTCTTCAGAACTTTTTCTCCCACTTTTTTTATTCATGCATATTGGTTATACAGTTGTCAGATTAAAGTTGTTATTTTGGCTGATTTATATATGTATATACTTTTAATTTGTATTAACATTTTTAGGTTATCTAATTTTTTATGAAGTTGTTAATTAGACATGGTGAACCCTTTCACTACAAGGAGAAAATCAAAATAACTATAATTAACCCCAAAACTACTTATCACAGTTTTGAGGAAACTTTTGGCCTAGTAGTTTTTAAATTTTAACTTTTACCAGAACCACCTGAAAGGGTTAGAAAGTGTCTTGAGAACATGGTTTGTATTTTTTTAGCTTAGGTAGAGAAGGTGTTTCTTTGGAAACAAATGACAGAGAAGCAAAAGCCCCCTCTATCCAGGAGGGGTCCTGAGTGGCTGCCCCAGAGAACGTGCGTTTGTAGTTCATCAACAGGTAACCTGGTTTTGTACCTTGTGGGAAGAAGCCACAGCTTTAGTGAGCGTGAGCAGCATGCAACTCACCTTTAGGGTTTCAGAAAGGTAGATTCAGACTCATATAGTTCAGAATACTGAGTTTTACAAATATTGAACAGATGTTAATAATTTTATTTAATTATTACTAATGAGGGAAACAGACTGATGTTACACCTGGCTGCAGAAGTCCCAGACATATGATTGGTATGGAGTAAAGGAGCTTTGAAATGAGGTGACTGAGCGTCAGGACATTGGCTTTTTCCATTGAGGGAGAGAGTCAATTGAACCTTCGCGGGACAAAATTTTTCCTTCGTCCTGCCCTGCCTCTGTCGCTGCATTTTTTTCTCTCTTCCCTCCTTCCCTCCCATCAGCCCTCCCCCTCCTCCCTCCCTCTCAGTGCTGGAGATCAAGCTCAGGCCCATGCCAGCTCCCTCCCCCCATTTTTCTTGCCTATTGGCAAGAATAATACCTGCTGTTCTGAGTTATGTACAGTTTACTGTGACTTGTAGAATAAGCTCAGCCAGTGAGAGACTCGAGTCAGATAACAAGGGGAGTTGTGGATACAGAGTTCATATTTTCCCCCTTGAGCATGCTGTATTTTCTTTTTCTCACTTCAAATTTCCTTACAGTTATTTACTGTAGAATTTGCTCTTAAGGCAGTACTCACTTCTTGACCACTCCTCAGGCATTTTGGTACATTCCGAAGTTGGAGAACCATTGTCCTAAGGTTATAGGGCAAAGTATATCCATAATATTTAAGTCATGTTTCCTCTAGTGTACAAAACATTTTGTATGTAGCCAATTCATAATGTGAAAAATCTAGGTCAGATTGTTCCCATTAGCTGAAAATTTAACCTTTCTTATATTGACTGTAAAAATTTATGTAATAAAGTTGTGAAGTTTTTGAGCACAATAGAAAGCTTTGTTTTAATCCACTATAACATGCACTTCTTAAAGTATTTGATTAAATATTGAAAATGCAGTTGATCTGCTAGCACGTCTTGTCTTAAATGGCCCTTTTCCACACAGTAGAGCATGTCCTGCAATTCTGAAAGGACCCACTTGTTGTAAGAGGTTGCAGGATGTAAAGCAGAGAGCACAGGATTTAGGAGTTCAGTTTTGGTTTATCCTAGGTTTATCGCTCATAAGTTTTCTAATTTATAATTCCCAGTGGTCGTGAGGATGTAAAGGTCGGTTGATCAAGGCTTGTGCAGTGACCTTGCTCTCCGGACCTCAGTTGCTTTTGGTACAAAGTTAGGGTGACAGACCTAAATGGTGTCCACGCTTGTCTCGGTGTTGCACAATGGAAGGCGTCATTAAGTATGCACTCAGTTGTATTAGGGCTTTCGGGTCATTTTTCTTTCTGTTTCCCTAAAGCTTATTTTTCAAAGCTTGATTGGCAGTAGTTTCTCCTTTTAAAATAATTTTATTGATTTTATCCGGTGTCCTGCCCATCCTGACTTTATGTTTTTATGTAATAACCTGCACATGCTGAAAGTACATTAACTAAAAGTTTGAAATTAACATGTACCCTATGAGATCACCGTAGCAGTGGGACAATGTACCATTGCACCCGGGTTTTGCCGCATCTTTCTGTAACTACCTTCCCCTCTGCTCTTCTAAATACTAATGACATGTTTTCTGCCATTACAGACCAGTTTGCATGCTTTAGAATTTTGTAGCAGTGGACACGTGTGTACTTCTCCCCTTCATGACTTTCTGTTCACATGGCTGTCCATGGTGTGTGTAACTCGTCCCGCCTTTGCCTTGCTGAGTAGGGTTCTGTTCCATCGCTGTCTACAGGTTATCTGTCCGCCTGGGGATGGACCTGGGGGTTGTTTCCCGTGTGTTTCCATTTTTCTGAACTGCCAAACTGCTTTACAAAGCACTGGTAATATTTGATATTTCTGAGAATATGAGTTCCAGTTTCTTTCCATCTGCGGCAGCACTTGTTATGGTCGTGCTTTTTAAATTTTAGCCATTTTAATAGATGTGTAATACGGTTGTTGTGGTTTTGATTTGACTTTCTCTAATTGATGTTGCGTATCTTTTCAGAATTTTTTAAAATTTGTATATCATATTTTGTGAAAATTAGTTCACATGTTCTCCTGATTTTTATTTTTATTAAATTTTTTGAGACAGGATCTTGCTGTGCAGACTGGGCTTCAACTCATAATCTTCCTGCATCAGCCTCAAAAGTGCAGGAATTATAGTCATATGCCACCATTCTGTTTATTTTTACCATTTTTATTGGTATATATATATATTATATGTATATGTATATGCAATACATAATGTTTACAGTGAGCTTGAGTGTTTTGTGCACATACATATCACATCAATATTATGATCCCTTCCGCTTCCCATTTTTGGCCCTCCAATATCTTCCCCATCCCCCTGTAACTCCCACTATCACAGTCATTTGGTTCTGTAGAATGCCTGTGTTCTGGGTTTCCCAAGTCAGAGAAACCATGTGATATTTAACATATTTAATCTTCTATCTCTCACTTCACCACTCAAATCACCACTTACTAGCTCAGCTTCCCACCCCTAGAATGGGCTGCAGTGGCCATCTTGATGCCTCTTCTCTGGGTCCAGCAGAGCCCTTTATTGGAGTGATTTGCCAAAAGTCATTTTTTCTGTATCTTACTATATCTTTGTTGAGATTCTTTAATGTGCCTTCACCCACCAGTCTACATAAAAAGAGAACTATTGCAGTGAAATTAGTAAAGCTAGGAAATATGAGAAAGAAAAAGAAGTTAACAGAACACCCACAGAGATACCAGAGACCCCAGAAATTAATGTCCTGGGTCCGGAAATAGTGGAACTCATATGGAAGGAAGTTATAATGCAAATAAATGAGTCAAATAACCAGTTCAAGATATTCTCAAAGAAATGCAAACATTGATCAGCAGGCTTAAGGAGGAACTTCCTAAACAAATAGTGGTCCTAATGGAGACAAAGCTCACTGAGCATGTTGAAGCCACAAATAAAAAGTTGGCTGAGGTAAATAAGGAAATGAACGATATGAAGGAACATTTTGATAGAGAAGTAGAAAATCTGAAAAGAAATCTAGATGTAAAACATATATATGAAAGCAGAGGAAGGCAACTCGAACACTGTGAGAAGAGAATTTCAGACCGTGAAGGCAAGGCTGAGGAAACAAATGCTGTAGTTAGGCACGTTTCCAAAATTAAAATGAACAGAGTAGCTGGATTCAGCAGCTGATGGGTGGTTCAGAGAGAACCAATCGCAGAATTATGTGTGTGGGAGCAAGAGCAGAAGACAGCACTGAAGGTATAAAGAATTTATTCCCTGAAATAGTGTAAGAAAATTTCCCTAATCTAGAAAAGTAAATCAGTTTTCAAGTACAAGAAGCTTATAGAACACCAAATAACCTCAACCAGCAACGAGACTCGCCACGACATACCGTTCTGATTTCTAAAAAACATTTTTTGAGACAGGGTCTTGCTCTGTAGTCTGGAATGGTCCTGAACTTGAACTCACAGAGGTCTTCCTACTTCAGCCTCCTGAGTGCTGGGATTATAGACATGGCGTATTTTTCTCATTTAAAAAACTGTCTATTTTCCTACTGTTGCTTTAACTGTCCTTTATATGTTCTGGTTATAAACCCTTTATCGGCTACATGTTTCTGCAAATACTTTCTCCTGATCTGGTGTTTATTTTATTTTATTTATTTTTTTATTTTCTTAACAATGTTGTTAGAAGTTTTTAATTATCATGGAGTCCAGTTTAATTATTTTTTTTTCAGGATATTGTTCTCTAGCCTAGGCTGGTCCTGAACTCTCTATATAGCCTATGCGGTCCTGGAACTCATGGCAATCCCCCTGCTTCAGCTTCCTGAGTGCCGAGATTACAGGCGTGGGGCCACTGATTATTTTGTGGTGGTGGGAGCATGAATCCAGGCCTTGTGTACGGTAGGCAAGCACTCTGACCATTGAGCCATTCCCCAGCCCAGCAGTGTCTTTTGTTATGAATCATCTTTTGATTTATATCTAAGAATTCTTGGTCAAACCAAGGTCTCAAAGATAGTCTTGTTTCTTGTTTCTTGTTTCTTGGATTTACTTTGAATTATTTATTTTGTTTCAACGTACGATCCTTTTTTTTTTTTTTCGAACAAGACCACCATTTTTGCACCTGGTCATTGCTCCATGTGTCTTACGCTGGTGCCAGTACTGCAGTGTGTTAGTTGCAGTAGCTGTATAATAGACCTTAAAGTGAGGAAGATAGCTTTCCAAGGAGGTTCTCTTCCAAGGTCATTTGGCTCCAGGTACTTTGCATTTCTGAATGAATTTTAGAATCAGATTGTAAATGTATGCAGAAGAACCTGCTTATGGTTTTTAATTTGTATTGCTCAGAATTTGAGTCCATTTGGGGAGAATAGACATTTTAGCATTACTGAGCTTCATGACCAAGCTCTAACTCTAAACTTACGTGCATGTGTCCCTTCATTTCTGGTGGCAATGTTCTCTAAGCATGCTTGTCTCATTCATCTTCAGTTGGTTTATCCTTAAATATTTTATATTTCTGATGCTCCTTTACATAATGATTTTTAAATTTTCAGTTTCTGGCTGGTAGTATGTAGAAATGTAGTTGAATTTGCACCTTGATCTTTTAATCTTACTGAACTCTGTTGTTAATATCAGTAGCTATCTGATTTCATCAACTTTTCTGTATAGACTACTTTGTCGTCTGCGATTGTGGTAATTTTGCGTCTTCCTTTCCGGTCTGGGCGCCTTTTTTCTCCTTGTGTCATGGCAGTGAGCCTCCACCTAAAGGTCCTTGAGTTGAATGGTGAGAACAGATGTCCCTAACTCTCTCCTGAGCCTCATGGTGTAGGGGAGAAAAAAATAACTTTCGGTCTGTGATTCCAGGGTTCATAGCTGATATCTGTATTGCAAAAGATGGGATGACAAAAAACTCCATAAATTTATTTCACTAAAATTGTAGTATAACATGAGAACCTTTAGAAATAAAGAAAACTAGGAAAAACTATTTCTGTGCTTAGATTTGATGAAGAATAGACAATCTTACAGAAATATGATTGTGCCAAAAGGACATGCTCTAACAGTAATAAACTGGGGGAAACTTGCTAAAGCCTGTTTATTCAGATTCTTCCCTGGGTCACATCAGTTCTTTCCTCTGGCTGTGGAGCAAGACATCCGTTTTATGAGGATCTTCAGGGCAAAGGGGAAGGAAAATTCTTTGCATAGCCTCTGAGAAGATAGGCAGGAGAAGGTCATTCATGTTAAGGTGACTTTTTTTTTTTTTTGAGACGGAGTCTCACTCTGTAGTCCTGGGTAGTCGTGAACTCACTCTGTAGCCCAGGCTATCTTCATAGTCAGGGCAATCCTCAGACTCCCCATTGCGGGGATTCCAGGATACGCCACCACACCTGCTGGGAGGTTGAACTGGGGCTTTGTGCTTCCCGTCACTGTTCTGAGTCCTCAGCTCAAGATGCCTTAGTTTTTGGAATGTCATGTTCTCAAGTCAGAGGAAAACATTGTCTTTCACCATTAAGTGTATTATTATCTGTCCACCTGTCTGTCTGTTTGCCTGTCTCTCTTTGTATATATACAGTTAGTCTCTAGTTACTTGACCTATTGTTTTTTTAACTTCATGGTGGTTTGAAACCAAAACATGTTCAGTAGAAACAGCTTTTGAATCGTGATATTTTGCTAATATTACCAATTTGACGTGTGTGTGGCAGTGGCCTGTGACTCCCATCAGCTGTGCAGGCACTGGGAGAGACAGACACACAGGACTCTGCTGGCACACACTGTTGTAGAGCTGGCTGAAATGGTTGTGGGTTGGGTATATTACATGCATTTCTAACTTAACAGTAATTATAATTTACCGTGGGTTTGTTGTGGTGTAATCTCCTCAGGAGTTGGGCAGCATCTGTACTCCATCAAGTTGAGGAAGTTATCTTTTATTCTTAATGGGGAGATTTTTATTTTTAGGTCAGGAATGAATGCTTTTTTTCCCTGTTTATTCTGCATTTACTGAGACAGCCATTGTGTATTTTTAAACTGCTTATTTGGTGAATTATATTATTTTTAAATTAAATGATTTGTGTTGATAAACTAACCTTGTATTTCTGGGCTAAACTCTCACATGATCATAGTTCATTATTTTAATATACTGTTTGATTCAGTTTGCTGGTTGTGGTGATGAATTTTTCAGCTTTCGTATGTTTAAAATTTTTTATAACCTTATTTCTGATAGATATTTTAGGTTTTTAAAATATTATTTTAAATTTCTTTTTTTCACTCTTGTTTGAGATACTTCCTACTATGTCTTAAGGTTACTAAACTTTTCTTCTATGACATCTGATATGCTGTTCATCCCATCATCATCTTGGCCATTGTAAGTCCATTTTTTTTTTTTTTTTT
>PVKB01009117.1:0-10411 GCA_004027205.1 Ctenodactylus gundi | reverse complement strand
AGCGAGGCCCGCTACAGCTCCCAGCTGTCCCAGCTGCAGTGCATGATCAGCAACGTGGAGTCGCAGCTCGGGGAGATCCGGGCTGACCTGGAGCGGCAGAACCAGGAGTACCAGGTGCTGCTGGACGTGCGGGCCCGGCTGGAGTGCGAGATCAACACGTACCGGGGCCTGCTGGAGAGCGAGGACTGCAAGTGAGTAGCAGGCAGGCGGGCCCCTGGGCAGCACATACACGATTCTACTAGGCAATAAACGCGTGACTTTGCAGATCAAGTTTCGGATACCAGTATGTCTACAGAGACCAGCTGTGGGAAGTGTAGGGTTATTTATTGCTAACATTAACTAGGTTAAAGGTGTTTTCTGTTCTAGAAGATGGTCGAGAGATGAGTATTGTCCCGGCTGCTGATCCTTTGGTGGCTCAGGATCAATACAGCCTTTCTTCTTCAGTGATGACTTGTCACATCAACGGGGAAAACAAAACTGTAACAATCATCGTTCTTTCTGATTTAACCAAGACTTTGGAATGCGTTATTTTCAATGACTCTTGTTATAATAAGTTGAGACAGGCAGAACGGGAATCCTAACTGTCTTAGAGTTGAGCCTTCGTGTATGAACATGGAAGATGACCCAGTAACTGATGGGCTACCCAACTTGTTGGCTAACACATTATGATTATGACACAATCTGTTAGAATTTTCACATTTGTTTGATGGATAATACTAATTCCAGTGTGTGTGTGTGTTTGTGTGGGCTGAGGCTTATAGGCAGGAGGCGACTTCCTCATGTTTCCAGGGTTATAGAGCACGCCTCAAGTGCTCCTTGCTCTTTTCTGCAGCTATCTCTGAGCTCTGCAGGAGCGATTTGAACAAGGTGTGGCTTCTAAAGCTTTCAAGAGTGGCTTCTGCTTGTTCCCATATCTCCTTGGATTGAGCCTCTCTCTTTTCAGAATTATCTTTATTATGCTGACTGTATGATTATTCTGTGTTCCAGGCTGCCCTGCAATCCTTGTGCCACCACCAATGCCTGTGACAAGCCCATCGGACCCTGTGTCACCAATCCCTGTGTTTCCCGCTCCCGCTGTGGGCCTTGCAATTCCTTTGGGTGCTAGATAGCCTGGGGCCAGGAGGAAGGTTGCATGAAGTCATCAGTGGACCAGCCTGGCCCCTCTGACCTCACATCCAGAATCTCCATGAAACATGTCCTGGAAGATGAAGAAATTCCCAGGACAGCAGCCTGGCTCTGGGCCCAGGCCCCCACAACGTGTCCTCTCTCTTGGGTTCTCTCTCTTGCTGCCTGCCTGTGTGCTCATGGCCTGAGAGCCTTGAGCTGTGCAGGGCCCACGTGAGGTGTTTTGTGGTTTTCTCTGCTGGTTTTGCACTTCTTGCACCTCCCCACATCTCTTAATAAACTCTCCTCTTGCAAATAGAAAAAAATTCTCATTTGTGCTCATCTTCCTCAAAGTGTCCCCTCTAGATGTGCTTTGTATAAAACAGTTTGAAATCAGAAGAGGACTTTAGAGTTTAGTCCTGTCCTCGAAGGTCCTTGTCACGATTCACTAGTGTTCGTTAAGCACGACAGGCACCTGCTCCCACTTGGGCACCCGCAGGGCATTCAGACAAGAGTGTCTCACCTCAATAGGACACATACATTAAGGGACTTTAGTAAGATGCAATGGTTAACATCTCCAGAAAGTTCCGTGTTTGCTTCCCCAATCCTTACAAAAGGAGAACAGGAGCCGACACTGAATGCCTACCAAGCACCAGGCTCACTTATTCTCTTACCGGGTGAGGAAGGAGCAATGATGGCACTGAATCCAGCGTTCACCTTCCACTCAGTAGTTATGCATGAAGTGTGTGCGGGAGGGAGTGAAACAGATTAAAACAAGCACCCAACGTTTGCACATTCCTCCTGGGAAGACGTGGCAGTATTACTGCTCAAATCCGCTCTGAAACGCTCCTTTAGGAAATACTGCAACCCTCCTGATAGTGAAACGGGCTATCCTTCGTATTTTTTGTGTAACATCCAACGGGTTTTTAAAGTAACCCTCATCTCATTTTAATTTTTAAACCCCTGGAGCTAAATCTAAAGTTCGAGACCCTCCTTCTAAAGTTATTTAGACCCAAATGACTAGTCTCTAGGGTCTTAGTAAATTGGTCAAGCTGGCCTTGAACTTATGAGTCTCCTTTCTCAGCTACCCAACAGGTGGATTGTAGGTGTGTACCGCCACACCCAACAGGATGTGTCTTTTTTTTTTTGTTTAGCATTATGAACTTTGCTGCAGGAACATCTTTGCCAAGATGTCCTTGTGCACGCACACGTTTCTCTGGCGCAGCAGTTCTCAAAGTGTGCTTCCCCCAGGAACCTGTTAAAAATGCTCATCTGTCACCCGTAGCCTGGGCCTACAACTCAGAAAGTCTGAGATAGAGTTGGCGATGTGTTTTAACAGCCCCGTGAGAGATCTGACTATCTTTAACCTCAGACTTAGCAAATACTGCCAATGAAGTGTGGGTACCATGGTATCTTACCACAGCTTGCAGTTTTTAATTTCTAAGGAAATTGTACACTTAGAAATGTTTTCATTGTCCATCCTAGTTTCTTCCCTGTAAATTCAATGTGACTCAACAAATAATCATTGGTTATTTTGCTTGTAGACACAGCATAGATCAGAGCAAGTACCTGCTCTCTAGGAGTTGACTTTTAAGTGGAGGAGGCTAAGAGTGGAAAGAGGCAACACGTGTAACTGTGTCAAGGGATTCGTGCTAAGGAGGAAAACAAAGCAAAGAGCACAGAGAGGGAGGGGAGACAGAGGCTTCTGATAAGGCAGCCACCGTGCCCCCTGCCTGATGAAAGAAACCAGGTCCAGTCTATTTACACTCAATTTTATTAGGGACATTTTCCTTTTTTGTTCTGAGACAGGGATTTACTCTGTATTCCAGGCTCATCTCGAGCTCACTGTGTAGCCCAGGCTGGCCTGAACTCATAGCAATCCTCCTGCCTCAACCTCTCAAGTGCTGGGATTACAAGTGTGTGTCACTATGCCTTGCTTATGTGGAGCTGGGGCATCGAACTCAGGGCCTTGTGCTTGCTAGGCAGGTGCTTCAACTGCTGACTTATTCCCTCAATCCCTATTACGGACATTTTGAATTCATTTTTAAAAATCTTACTTTGTGCTTTCTAGGAAGCATATTTTTTGCACATTTTCCCTTATTTTCCGATATCTACTGAATCTATTTTTTTCTTTGTCCTTGTTTTCACCCCGTTTAATGTTCCTTCTTTATTAAGGCACACTTGACTTAACATTATTTCCTTTTAACTTATCTTTCTTTTTCTGTATATAAAACAAAGCCCATGGAACTTTTCACGTTTGTTCCTTAATAAGTTCCCTCTTGTTTTTATGCTCCAATAGTTGGTCATTATTATTTCCAATATTTAGAATCATTTCCACATGTATCAGCATATTGGCTTTGAAAGATTTTTCTGTATTTTCTTTCTCCTTTCTGGCTTCGATTTCCTGTTTACCAAAACACACTCCTTGACGATTCTTACAATGAGAGGCGTCAATGTAGTGTTGTCTGAAATGTCCCTCTTAAACGATGATTCGGTTGATACGGAATTGTGTATTGGAAGTTGTTTTCCTTCAGCATTTTGAAGATTGGTTGCTGTTCAAAGCCACTAGCTGAGTCTCTCTTGTTGGTAATTCTCCTATTTTTTCCTCTCTTTTCTCAGATCGTCTCCTTGTGCTTAGAGTTTGTGCAGTGTGTCACTGTGTCACGTCAAGGAGTAGGCTTGGACTTGTTTGCCTACCAGGACTTACAGGGTTCTTGAATTGATTCATGTGTTTCAAGACTGTGGAGAATTCTCAGCTCTTATATATTTTGAATATTTCATCTGTCTTATTCTTTCCATTTTCTGTTCCTGAATTCTTTTTAAAAATAGCTACACCGACGTATAACTAATATACCACATATAATTCCGATACCAGAAAATTAGTCTAAAGTATAAAATTGAATGATTTAAAAATTTTTATAATGATAACCATAACTACAGGTTTAGAACATCTCATCAGGCACTAAAAAGCTTTGTGAGCATTAGGAGACGCTTTCCGTTCTCTGTCAGTGCCTCAGGTCCTTGGATCTAGGCAATAATATTAATGTTTTTTTTTGAGACGGGGTCTCATTCTGTAGTCCAGGCTTATCTCAGACTCACTGTGTAGCCCAGGCTGGCCTTCAACACACAGCAATCTTCCTACCTCAGCTTCCTGAGATTTTCTCACTTTTCTTAACTGGACATCCCCTATGGGTGGACTCACTTGTGAATTCTGTGACTGGCTTTGTGACTGGCCACGTAGGACTGTATGCTTAGGTTCATTAGCTTGTTGCTGACAACATCAGAGGAGGCCATTTGCTAAGGTCGCAGCTGACCCCAAGGAGTTGGAGGGGCCCATTTGCTTCAAATCATCATCTCCCAGGGGATGATGGTATGTGAGGGCCTTTTGCAGCAAGGAAAAGAGGGAGGGGAGAACACAGACAGATATCGTGCACCTCTAAGCTTTCTATACTGCTTTATCTTCAGCTTTATGCCTGTCTCAGTTACTTTTCCTTCGCTGTGACTCAGTACCTGACATCCACAAATTTAGGGGAGGAAAGGTTTATTTTAGCTCACAGTGTCAGAAGGTCACAGTCCATTTAGGGGCGGCCGGCAGCAATAGAAGTACATGGCAGAGGCAGAGGTGGAGGCAGCTTCTCACGACATCACAAACAGGAAGGCGAGTCGAGACCAGTCCTAGTCCCCCAAGGAAGGCAGGATGCAGTTTATATGTCCTTCCAGGTCTCTGCCCAGTGATCAGCCCCTCCTGCATCCAGGTGTGGAAGGAGTGGCCACTACACGCCATTAATCCTAACTTACACACCTGTAATCTGCCCCTCCAGACTAGGCCCCAGTCTCTCAACAGCACGTAGTTCCATAGACAATCCATAACATTTAAATACATGAGTCTTTTTGGGGAACATTCCAGAGCCAAACCACAATAATCCCCCTCTTTCTTTGTGGACCTTCCCGGGGCCAGCATCTGCATAGTCTGACGCTGGGCTGAGGCGAGAGGGTGTTGGTTATGTGCTCAGCAGGTTAGAGTTCTGGAGAAGATTTATTTCTAAAAGAAAGAAATTTAACTTTTGAAACTTGACTTCTCCATGTCAATTGCAGTTTTTTTAAATTTTTTTTTCCTTCCAGAGCCTAATGCTTTTATTTATTTATTTATTTATTTATTTTTGACACAGGGTTTTGATCTGAAGTCCAGGCAGGTCCTGAGCTCACTATGTAGCCCGGGCTAGTCTTGAATTTACAGCAATCCTCCTCCCTCAGCATCCAGAGTACTGGGATTACTGGCGTGCACCACCACCACGTCCAGCTTTCCGTAGCCCAGTGTTCTGAAGTTCATTCATGCTGTCACCTTTGTTACAGCAGTTGGATAGTTGGGCTGTTCATATTTATGCTTAAGTTTATGTTTAAGTTTTAGCGTGGACGTATGTTTTCAATAATCTTGGGCGTACATCTAGAAGGGAAACTGCTAAGTTGTTATAACTCTAGCTTAACATTTTGAGTAACTGTCAAGCTGTTTTCCACAACGGTCACACCATTTGAGTTCCTGTGACCACAGATGGGGGTTCCAACTTTTGCACATCCTTACATACGCTTGTGTTTTTTCATCTTGTAAAAAATACCTTAAACAATAGAAAGAAAACCCTGACTTTTTGAAGCGGCAAATGACCTACTTTTAAAATTTATATTTTTAAGTTACTATTTTTATTTCTAGAAATTCTGTCTGATTTAAAAAATGATTTGACTTCTTTTTACAAAATGGTAATTTTAAAAAGACTTTTAATTTCTTATTCATCCTAATCTCTCTTTGAATATAGCTCAAATATTTTTGGTGTCTGGCTTATTTCTTGCTGATTGTGAATTATTTTTTCTCTCAAGTATTTTGTTAACTTACTGGTATGGGTGTGACACAGATACAACCTCCAGACACTGTGTTAACTCAAAGATTATTACACAGTTTAACAATCTTGAAGGATGCTTATTATTTAAATTTAGTGTGAGTAAGAGGTAGTTCAAGTTTTAAAAGTATCTTTGGATTATGACATGGGCCTTCATTTTTCTAGTCCGTCTTTTCAAGGAAGGTGCAGTCTTTTCAGGGACTTGAATTTTCCAGTTGTCTCAGTTAGAACTTGCGTGTAAAGAGTAAAGACTTTGTCCTTCATTCCTCATTTCTCTAATCAAATTTATTCTTTTCTAATTTTGTTTTTTGCACGAACTGTCCATGTTAAAGCGGGTAAGTCATTTCTCTATTTCAGGATTTATTTGTAAAATGAGAGAGTCAGATGTAACAGTAGAATGACTCATGAGGTCTTCGGCAGCTCCAGGATGGCCAGATTCTGGGTTTCATCTGGCCTAGATATCACCTCCAGAAAAGAAAGTTCTGTGTTTTTTAGATGTATGTGAACATTCATCATAGGGTCGTAGCTGTGTAATTTGTGCGTGTGTGTGTGTGTGTGTGGGGGGGGGGTACTGCAGATTGAAAACAAGGCCTTTGTTTTGAGCTACATCCAGAGCTTCTTTTTTATTGCATTTGAGACATGCTCTTATGAAGTTGCTAAGTTGCCCAGGCTGGGTTTGAACTTGTGAATCTCCTATCTCAGCCTCCCAAAGTGTTGGGATTACAGACCTACAGGATCTGTCTGGCTAAGTGTTGGTCCTCTTTGGTTTTCCTGTCACCTGAATTTCACACCCCAAGTCAGGCAATTTACGAGCTACAGGCAGTTTCATTTGCTTACACCAGTTCCTTATTGTTCAAACTCAGACTTGGCCGAGTCAGCAGTTAACCACAAGGGTGTGAATGCCAATCATGACAAAGGCTTTATTTCCAGAATAACAAGCTCAAGCCACAATCGAGTGGTTACCTTGGAATCAGGGCCTGGCTCCTTTTTATAGCTCTTCTTTGGAAGAATTGCAAGATTTTTCTTTTAGAATTTTTTTGTGTGAATTTTTTTTTTGTGCAGAATTAATTCATGTTTAAAAAATGGATAGAATTAAAAAGTATTACAAGAGGTGTGGGAAATATTTCTGTTCTTAATATTTAAAAGCATCCAATGTCGTCATTGTCATGTGTGGTTCTTTTTAATCTCTAAATTGTTCTCACTGTTAAAATAATACAATTTTAAATTTTGCTGTGACTATTTGGGTCCCTTTCTTTTGTCAAGTAAATTGCTATTAAGTAAGGTGACAATTGTTTGACTAAATGTTATTCCAAGTCACTCCAAACTGCTAGAATATAATTCTATATCGAATGGAGTAGAATTGGTTCAAAATTGCTCCATATTGTTGGAATATAATTATAACATCAGCTTAGGAATAACTATTAAGATCAGGGAGATAACAAGGAAACAGTTATTGCTGAACTTATGCCTTCTAATAAATGCGTAATTCTTCAATACAACATGCCTATAAATAATATGATATCTTGCTTTTTTTCTGTCTCAGTTCTGTTTTTCCTTTCTGCCTTTAATTTCTGCCTCTGGTGACGGCAGATCTGATGGGTGGTGAAATTATCCAGTGTTCTACGGCACGGAGCCGGGGCTGGGATGGCAGCGAGGATTCCACATTTGCGTTCTGATCGTATGATCCCAAGCAAGTTATCTCTTCATTCTGGGCCTCAGTTTTCCCATTTGTAAAAGGAGGGAGCCTGGCTGAGAGGATCATTAGGAGCTCTGACATCGTTCTTGTTCCAAGATCTTCTTCTACCCTTTGACCATTTCGGCATATGAAATTCACACAGGAGGTAAAAACGTGGAGCAATCTGGCTTTTGACCTGCAGCTGGAGTTAAGCTGCTTGGATCTCTGAGCTCTCTGCTGTGAGGACAGTGAGAAGCCCCTTCCTTCTCTGGACAGTAGTATATGCCTCCCTAGGAACATGATTGGATCCCCTGGTCCCTCATTATCTCTCTTTTGGATGACAAGTAAGGTTTATTTTATGTCTTGCAAAAAAAAAAAAGCAGATGTGGTGTTATATGCATAGGCAGCTCAGATTGCTTCTGCCTCTTAGATAATTGTTCCTCAATCACAAACTCCTATGAATCATCGAGTTCAAACGAGCTCAGCATCTCTAAACTGTCTCAAGCACCATCCAATTGTTGTATGAAAGTCTAATTTCTGAGATCAAAGCTGAGAAGCTTTGTAATCAGGTACACAATGAGTTGCGGCAGAACTTCTCTGAGTTATGAACATGTGACCACTGAATGTTTGGAATCTCAGTTTATCAAAGTTCAGTGTGGGCATCTCTTTAATAACTCAGGTGCTCAGGTACAGCAAGCCCACCTTGTGACTCTGGGAGGGTCTTGCGAACTTTGGGGTCCATGTAGCCAAGATCCCTCTCCAAAGCTTTGATCTCACATGGCCCCTTTGCTACAGTTGCCAGTCCTGACATTAACTCCCTTCCCTCCTCCCCGCCTGTGGGTAATGTTGTGGACGTATTCTTCTCACTATTTCTCTACGCCAGAAGGATTCTCCAATGTTTGGTCCTCAGCCCTTTGATGCTGTTTTCTGAACCCTCTGCCTTGGCTCATTTCTCTAACTTACACCAGCACTAAATCCTTCTCTGTCATCACCCCTCCTGTAGACTCTTGTGACTTCTTTTGCTTGCCTTAACTGCTGCCGTTGTTTCTTTGTTGATTTCTCTACTTCTAGCTTTTCATTCACTGCTAAACTGATTAATTTTTGCTGAAACAATTCCTCAAACAGCTTTCGTGATAGCACACTCAGACTCAAAAGCTTGCATTGGCTCTATTGCTGCCAGGAAGAAACCAGCCTCTTAGCTTTGCCGTAGAGGATTCCTACTGTACGACCGTGGCCCCCTTGGACAGCTTCCCTTCACAGCTCTTTCCTCCCATCCACAGAGACTCACCGAAGTCCCTCAACCGCGCCTCAGATTTCCTGTCCTGTAACCCTCCACCTCAGGGCTATCTCTTCTTCTCCCGGCTTCTTATCTCAATACACATCTTTTCCTGGGAATCTCCAGTCCTGGAAGCGCTTGCTTTCTCCAATATATACACAACTCACTCGTCACTTCCTGCCTCAGATGATTATTTCCTGTTCATCTCTTCATCCTTGGAACCCACACCCACGCAACAGTGTCTACTGTGCGTCAGGGCCTAGAGCTGAGACATGGAGATGCATTGTACCTTGCCCTTGCCTTCGGTCCTGATGTTATAGTCAAGGTAAAACAAGAACTTAGAAAGAAAAGATGCCCCATCTGAAGAGTTGTGCATTCTGGAGGTGTGACATGCTAGGCCAGAGATCTGTGTTTGAATTCTAGTTTTATGACTTTTTTTGCTCCCCCAGGCCCATGTCTTCATTTGTCATAATGTAAAATAGAAATCATGTCATTTGTCTCAAAGGGTTATGGAGAGGTATGATGAGGTAAAGTATGTGAAAATTGTCCAGCATCAACTTGGGCCTGTGCAGGACCTCAAACCAACACAAGTCTGTTCTGATCATGGCGCTTCTCCTATTTTCAGTTTTTGAGGTGTCCTGGACACTGCCTGGACAAGCCACAGCCCTACTGGGCGTCTCTATTTGCTTTATAGATACTATCCCATCAGGTTGCTTTAACTGTCCCATGAGGAATCTCTCTTTCTTTCTATGAACCATAGATTTGGCATTTGGAGATTTGACCTGGTTTAAAAAAATATCTGGGGAAAAACTGTGCTTTTTTTGTTTCATCCAGGAGAGCTGAGACTTTTCAAGGAGTCAGGGCCTTCATGCCAAGAGGTGGAGTAGCAATCCTGTCCCTCGACCTGCCACACCCCAATAATGAAGACCAGGGCTTTCATGAGTGCAGCTCTTTGAAGACATACCACAAAGCTCTGACTTCATGATGCCCAGCATGGAAGGAGTCCTGACTTCAGGAGAAGCTCAAGTCAAGCCTTTTATGAGATGAGGGACTCTTCTGAGGAAACACATAGCAAACGGAGGGGAAGGGCTTTGACAATCACCAAATGAGAGAAAAAAAGGGCCGCCTTGCACGTCCACGCCCTCCGCCAAGTGGGTATAAATGTGCACCAAGGGAAGGACACTCATAACCCCACAGCTCTGTGGCTTGGAGAACTCGGACTCTGTCTCCACTTGGCACCTCGCTCCCTCCTGCACTATGCCTTACAGCTGCTGCCTGCCCTCCTTCAGCTGCCGCACCAGCTGCTCCTCCCGGCCCTGCGTGCCCCCCAGCTGCCACGGCTGCACCCTGCCCGGGGCCTGCAACATCCCCGCCAACGTGGGCAACTGCAACTGGTACTGCGAGGGCTCCTTCAATGGCAGTGAGAAGGAGACCATGCAGTTCCTGAACGACCGCCTGGCCAGCTAC
>PVKB01009116.1:0-10412 GCA_004027205.1 Ctenodactylus gundi | reverse complement strand
CTAGCGGGAATGTGAAGGAGAGGCTTAGAACTAAGCTTCAGACTAAGTCCGGGGGCTCCCCTGTGTATTAGAGTGAGGCTGAGGGCCCGTGATGTGCCTAGGCCTGGGGTGCCGGGGCGTCTGAGGCCGGAGGTCGTGGTCAGCACTTGGGCCTGTGTTTTGGCCGTCCTAAGGGTAGAAAAAGACCCGGGCAGGGCAGCTGAAGCTGAAATCGGGGCTAGGCATGGGCTTCTCCCTAGTTTTCATTTCGGGGCCATCTGGGGGTCTAAGGTTAGGGTCAGAAATGGAATGGGGCCTAGGGTTAGAGTTAGAGCTCCGGCTATAGCTAGGCCATCGTTGATGCCCAGGTTGCGAAGCAGGTCCCGGGTGAATGTTAGGACGGTGGTTGGCGTTCAGATCAGGTTTATTGGAGAGCTTGGGGCAAGGGGCAGGTTGAGCCGCAGGCCTAGGTCTGCCACGTCGGGCACTTTGGAGGGCGTGGCTAGGCTTCAGGGCTGTGGATGTGCCAATGGCTAGCGGGAATGTGAAGGAGAGGCTTAGAACTAAGATTCAGACTAAGTCCAGGGGCTGCCCTGTGTATTAGAGTGAGGCTGAGGGCCCGTGATGTGCCTAGGCCTGGGGTGCCGGGGCGTCTGAGGCCGGAGGTCGTGGTCAGCACTTGGGCCTGTGTTTCGGCCGTCCTAAGGGTAGAAAAAGACCCGGGCAGGTCAGGCGAGGCTGACATCGGGGCTAGGCATCGGCTTCTCCCTCGTTTTCATTTAGGTGCCAGCTGGCGGGCTAGGGTTAGGGTTAGAAATGGAATCTGGCCTAGGGTTAGAGTTAGAGCTCCGGCTATAGATAGACCAACGTTGATGCCCAGGTTGCGAAGCAGGTCCGTGGTCAATGTTAGGGCGGCGGTTAGCGTTCAGGTCAGGTTTATTGGAGGGCTTCGGGAAAGGGGCAGTTGGAGCCACAGCCCTAGGACTGACACGTCGGGCACTTTGGAGGGCGTGGGTAGGCTTCAGGGCTGTGGATGTGCCTATTGCTAGCGGGAATGTGAAGGAGAGGCTTAGAACTAAGCTTCAGACTAAGTCCGGGGGCTCCCCTGTGTATTAGAGTGAGGCTGAGGGCCCTTGATGTGCCTAGGCCTGGGGTGTCGGGTCGTCTGAGGCCGGAGGTCGTGGTCAGCACTTGGCCCTGTGTTTTGGGCGTCCTAAGGGTAGAAAAAGACCCGGGCAGGGCAGGCGAGGCTGTAATCGGGGCTAGGCATCGGCTTCTCCCTAGTTTTTATTTCGGGGCCAGCTGGGGGTTAGGGTTAGGGTTAGAAATGGAATCGGGCCTAGGGTTAGAGTTAGAGCTCCGGCTATAGCTACGCCAACGTTGACGCTGAGGTTGCGAAGCAGGTCCGTGGTGAATGTTAGGGCGGCTTTTGGCGTTCAGGTCAGGTTTATTGGAGGGCTTGGGGCAAGGGGCAGGTTGAACCGCAGCCCTAGGACTGGCACGTCCGATACTTTGGAGGGCGTGGCAAGGCTTCAGGGCTGTGGATGTGCCAGTGGCTAGCGGGAATGTGAAGGAGAGGCGTAGAACTAAGCTTCAGACTAAGTCCGTGGGCTCCCCTGTGTATTAGAGTGAGGCTGAGGGCCCGTGATGTGCCTAGGCCTGGGGTGCCGGGGCGTCTGAGGCCGGAGGTCGTCGTCAGCACTTGGGCCTGTGTTTCGGCCGTCCTAAGGGTAGAAAAAGACCAAGGTAGGGCACGCGAGGCTGAAATCGGGGCTAGGCATCGGCTTCTCCCTAGTTTTCATTTCGGGGCCAGCTGGGGGGCTAGGGTTAGGGTTAGAAATGCAATCGGGCCTAGGGTTAGAGTTAGAGCTCCGTCTATAGCTATTCCAATGTTGATGCCCAGGTTGCGAAGCAAGTCCGTGGTGAATGTTAGGGCAGCGGTTGGCATTCAGGTCAGGTTTATTGGAGGGCTTGGGGCAAGGGGCAGGTGGAGCTGCAGCCCTAGGACTGCCACGTCGGGCACTTTGGAGGGCGTGGCTAGGCTTCAGGGCTGTGGATGTTCCAATGGCTAGCGGGAATGTGAAGGAGAGGCTTAGAAGTAAGCTTCAGACTAAGTCCGGGTGCTCCCCTGTGTATAAGATTGAGGCTGAGGGCCCGTGATGTGCCTAGGCCTGGGGTGCCAGGGCGTCTGAGGCCGGAGGTCGTGGTCATCTCTTGGGCCTGTGTTTCGGCGGTCCTTAGGGTAGAAAAAGACCCAGGCACGGCAGGCGAGGCTGAAATCGGGCCTAGGCATCGGCTTCTCCCTAGTTTTCATTTCGGGGCGAGCTGGGGGGCTAGGGTTAGGGTTAGAAATGGAATCGGGCCTAGGGTTAGAGTTAGAGCTCCGGCTATTGCTAGGCCAACGTTGATGCCCGGGTTGTAAAGCAGGTCAGTGGTGGCTGTTAGGGCGGCGGTTGGCATTCAGCTCAGGTTTATTGGAGGGCTAGGGGCAAAGGGCAGGTGGAGCCGAACCCCTAGGACTGGCACATCGGGCACTTTGGGGGGCGTGGCTAGGCTTCAGGGCTGTGGATGTGCCAATGGCTAGCGGGAACGTGAAGGAGAGGCTTAGAACTAAGCTTCAGACTTATTCTGGGGGCTACGCTCTGTATGAGAGTGAGGCTGACGGCCCGGGATTTTCCTAGGCCTGGGGTGCCTGGGCGTGTGAGGCTGGATGTCATAGTCAGCTCTTGGGCTTGTTTTTCGGCCGTCCTAAGCGTAGAAAAAAACCGGGGCGGGAAGGCGAGGCTGAATTCGGGGCTAGGCATGGGCTTCTCCCTAGTTTTCTTTTCGGGGCCTGCTGGGAGGCTAGGGTTATGGTTAGAAATGGAATCGGACCTTGGGGGAGGGTTAGGCCTCCGGCTATAGCTAGGCCGACTTTGATGCCCAGGTTGCGAAGCAGGTCCATGCTGAATGTTAGGGCGGAGGTTGGCATTCACGTCAGGTTTAAGGCTTGGGGCAAGGGGCAGGTGGAGCCGTAGCCCTAGGACTGTCACGTCGTGCACTTTGGAGAGTGTGGCTCGACTTCAGGGCTGTGGATGTTTCACTGTCTAGCCGGAATGTGAAGGACAGGCTTAGAACTAAACTTCAGACTAAGTCCGGCGGCTCCCCTGTGTATTAGAGTGAGGGTGAGGGCCCGGGATATTCCTAGGCCTGGGGTGTCCAGGAGTGTGAGGCTGGAGGTAGTGGTCAGCTCTTGGGCTTGTGTTTCGGCTGTCCAAAGGATAGAAAAAAAGCCGGGGAGGCCAGGCGAGGTTGAAATCGGGGCTAGGCATGGGCTTCTCCCTACTATTCTTTTCGTGGCCAGCTTGGGGACGACAGTTAGGGTTAGAAATGGAATCGGGCCTAGGGTTAGCGTCAGGGCTCTGCCTATAGCTAGGTGGACTTTGATGCCAAGGTTGCGAAGCAAACCATGCTGAATGTTAGGGTGGCCGTAGGCGTTCATGTCAGGTTTATTGCAAGGCTTGGGGCAAGGTGCAGGAGGAGCTGCAACGCTAGGACTGGCACGTCGGCAATTTTGGAGGGCGTTGCTCGGGTTTAGCACTGTGGATGTGCCGCTGGCCAGTGGGAACGTGAAGGAGAGTCTTAGAACTAATCTCCAGACTAAGTCCGGGGTCTCCCCTGTGTATTAGAGTGAGGCCGAAGGCTTGGGTTGTGCCTAGGCCTGGGGTGCCTGGGCGTGTGAGGCTGGAGGTCATGATCAGCACTTGGGCTTGTGTTTCGACTGTCCTAAGGGTAGAAAAAGATCCCGGTGGTGCAGGCGATGCTGAAATCAGGGCTAGGCATGGGCTTCTCCCTAGTTTTCTTTTCGGGGCCAGCTCGGGCACTAGGGTTAGGGTTAGAAATGGAATCGGGACTAGGGTTAGCGTTAGGGCTCTGCCTATACCTAGGCGGACTTTGATGCCAAGGTTGTGAAGCAGGTCCATGGTGAATGTTTGGGCGGCGGTTGGCATTCACATCAGGTTTATTTTAAGACTTGGGGCAAGGGGCAGGTGGAGCCGTAGCCTTAAGACTGGCATGTCGTGCACTTTGGAGGGTGTGGCTCGACTTCAGGGCTGTGGATGTTTCGCTGGCTAGCCGGAAAGTGAAGGAGAGTCTTAGAACTAAGCTTCAGACGTAGTCCGGGGGCTGCGCTGTGTATTAGAGTGAGGCTGAGGGCCTGGGGTATTCCTAGGTCTGGGGTGCCCGGGAGTGTGAGGCTGGAGGTTGTGGTCAGCTCTTGGGCTTGTGTTTCGGCCATCCTAGGGGTAGAAAAAAAGCGGGGGAGGGCAGGCCAGGATGAAATCGGGACTAGGCATGGGCTTCTCCCTAGTTTTCTTTTCAGGGCGAGCTGGGGTGCTCGGGTTTGGGTTAGAAATGGAATCGGGCCTAGGGTTAAGGTTAGGGCTCTAGCTATAGCTAGGCCGACTTTGATGCCCATGTTCCGAAGCAGGTCCATGCTGAATTTTAAGGCGGCGGTTGGCGTTCAGGTCAGGTTTATTGCAAGGCTTGGGGCAAGGGGCAGGTGGAGCCACAGCGCTAGGACTGGCACATCGGGCACTTTGGAGGGTGTTGCTCGGCTTCAGGTGTGTGTATGTGCCGCTGGGTAGCGAAAACGTGAAGGAGAGGTTTACAACTAAGCTTCAGACTTAGTCCGGGGGCTGCACTGTGTATTAGAGTGAGGGTGAGGGCCCGGGATATTCCTAGGCCTGGCGTTCCCGGGAGTGTGAGGCTGGAGGTCATGGTCAGCTCTTGGCTTGTGTTTCGGCCGTCGTAAGGGTAGAAAAAGAGCCGGTTGGTGCAGGCAAGGATGAAATCGGGGTGAGGCATGGCCTTCTCCCTAGTTTTCTTTTTGGGGCCAGGTGAGGGGCTGGGTTTAGGGTTAGAATTGGAATTGGGTCTGTGGTTAGGCTTAGTGCTCCGGCTATAGCTACGCCGACTTTGATGCCCAGGTTGCGAAGCAGTTCCATGCTGAATGTTAGGGCGGGAGATGGCGTTCAGGTCAGTTTTTTCGCAAGGCTTGGGACAAGGGGCAGGTGGAGCTGCAGCCCTAGGACTGGCACGTCGGGCCCTGTGGAGGGCGTCGCTCGGCTTCAGGGCTGTGCATGTGCCGCTGGGTAGTGGGATCCTGAAGGAGAGGCTTAGAACTAAGCTTCAGACTTAGTCCGGGGGCTCCCCTGTGTATTAGAGTGAGGCTGAGGGTCCAGGATGTTCCTAGGCCTGTGATTCCGGGAGTGTGAGGCTGGAGTTCATGGTCAGCTCTTGGGCTCGTGTTTCGGCCGTCCTAAGCGTAGAAAAAAATCGGGGTGGGCCGGCGAGGCTGAAATTGGGGCTAGCCATGGGCTTCTCCCTAGTTTTCTTTTCGGGGCCTGCTGGGGGGCTAGGGTTAGGGTTAGAAATGGAATCGGGCCTAGGGGTAGCGTCAAGGCTCTGCCTATAGCTAGGCGGACTTTGATGCCAAGGTTGCGAAGCAAACCATGCTGAATATTTGGGCGGCGGTTGGCATTCACGTCAGGTTTATTTTAAGACTTCGGGTTAGGGGCAGGTGGAGCCGTAGCCCTAAGACTGGCACATCGTGCACTTTGGAGGGTGTGGCTCGACTTCAGGGCTGTGGATGTTTCGCTGGTTAGCCGGAAAGTGAAGGAGAGTCTTAGAACTAAGCTTCAGACGTAGTCCGGGGGCTGCGCTGTGTATTAGAGTGAGGCTGAGGGCCTGGGATATTCCTAGGCCTGGGGTGCCTGGGAGTGTGAGGCTGGAGGTTGTGGTCAGATCTTGGGCTTTTGTTTCAGCCGTCCTAAGTGTAGAAAAAGAGCCGGGTGGTGCAGGCAAGGATGAAATCGGGGTTAGGCATGGGCTTCTCCCTAGTTTTCTTTTCGGGGCCAGGTGAGACGCTAAGTTTAGGGTTAGAATTGGAATTGGGCCTATGGTTAGGCTTAGTGCTCCGGCTATAGCTAGGCCGACTTTGATTCCCAGGTTGCGAAGCAGGTCCATGCTGAATGTTAGGGCGGCAGTTGGCGTTCAGGTCAGGTTTTTCGCAAGGCTTGGGACAAGGGGCAGGTGGAGCCGAAGCCCTAGGACTGGCACGTTGGGCCCTGTGGAGGGCGTCGCTCGGCGTCAGGGGTGTGCATGTGCCGCAGGATAGCGGGAACGTGAAGGAGAGGCTTAGAACTAAGCTTCAGACTTATTCTGGGGGCTACGCTGTGTATTGGAGTGAGGCTGAGGGCCCGGGATATTCCTAGGCCTGGGGTGCCTGGGCGTGTGAGGATAGAGGTCATGGTCAGCCCTTGGGCCTGTGTTTCGGCCGTCCTAAGCGTAGAAAAAAACCGAGGCGGGCAGGCAAGGCTGAAATCGGGGCTAGGCATGGGCTTCTCCCTAGTTTTCTTTTCGGGGCCTGCTGGGGGGCTAGGGTTAGGGTTAGAAATGGAATCGAGCCTAGGGTTAGGGTTAGGCCTCCGGCTATAGCTAGGCCGACTTTGATGCCCAGGTTGCGAAGCAGGTCCATGCTGAATGTTAGGGCGGTGGTTGGCATTCAGGTCAGTTTTATTGCTAGGCTTATGGCAAGGGGCAGGTGGAGCCGCAGCCTTGGGACTGGCTCGTCGGGCTCTTTGGAGGGCGTCGCTTGGCTTCAGGGGTGTGCATGTGCCCCTGGGTAGTGAGATCGTGAAGGAGAGGCTTAGAACTAAGCTTCAGACTTAGCCCGGGGGCTCCCCTGTGTATTGGAGTGAGGCCGAGGGCCCGGGATGTTCCTAGGCCTGAGGTTCCCGCGAGTGTGAGGCTGGAGGTAGTGGCCAGCTCTTGGGCTTGTGTTTCGGCTGTCCTAAGGGTAGAAAAAAAGCCGGGGAGGCCAGGCGAGGTTGAAATCGGGGCTAGGCATGGGCTTCTCCCTACTATTCTTTTCGTGGCCAGCTTGGGGACTACAGTAAGGGTTAGAAATGGAATCGGGCCTAGGGTTAGCGTCAGGACGCTGCCTATAGTTAGGCACACTTTGATGCCAAGGTTGCGAAGCAAGTCCATGCTGAATGTTAGGGTGGCCTTAGGCGTTCAGGTCAGGTTTATTGCAAGGCTTGGGGCAAGGGGCAGGTGGAGCCGCAGCCCTAGGACTGGCACGTCGGCAATTTTGGAGGGCGTTGCTCGACTTCAGGGCTGTGGATGTGTCGGTGGCTAGCGGGAACAGGAAGGAGAGGCTTAGAACAAAGCTTCAGACTAAGTCCGGGGCTCCTCTGTGTTTTCGAGTGAGGCTGAGGGCCCAGGATGTGCCTAGGCCTGGGGTGCCCGGGAGTGTGAGGCTGGAGGTTGTGGTCAGCTCTTGGGCTTGTGTTTCGGCCATCCTAGGGGTAGAAAAAAAGCGGGGGAGGGCAGGCAAGGCTGAAACCGGGACTAGGCATGTGCTTCTCCCTAGTTTTCTTTTCAGGGCAAGCTGGGGTGCTAGGGTTAGGGTTAGAAATGGAATCGGGCCTAGGGTTAAGGTTAGGGCTCTAGCTATAGCTAGGCCTACTTTGATGCCCATGTTCCGAAGCAGGTCCATGCTGAATTTTAAGGCGGCGGTTGGTGTTCAGGTCAGGTTTATTGCAAGGCTTGGGGCAAGGAGCAGGTGGAGCCACAGCCCTAGGACTGGCACATCGGGCCCTTTGGAGGGCGTGGCTCGGCTTCAGGTGTGTGTATGTGCTGCTGGGTAGCAAGACCGTGAAGGAGAGGTTGAGAACTAAGCTTCAGACTAGGTCCAGGGCGTTCCTTGTGTATTAGAGTTAGGCTAAAGGTCCGGGATGTGCCTAGGCCTGGGGTGCCCAGGCATGTGAGGCTGGAGGTAGTGGTCAGCTCTTGTGCTTGTTTTTCGGCCGTCCTAAGGGTAGAAAAAGATCCAAGGAGGGCAGGCCAGGCTGAAATCGGTGCTAGGGATTGTTTTTTCCCTAGTTGTCTTTAGCGGCGAGCCAGGCGGCACGGGTTAAGTTTGGAAATGGAATCAGGGTTAGGGTTTGGTATAGGGCTCAGGCTATAGCTAGGCTGACTTTGATGCACACGTTGTGATGCAGGTTCGTGTTGAATGTTAGGGCAGGGTTTGCCGTTTGGGTCTGGTTTATTGCAAGGCTTGGGGAAAGGGGCCGTTGTAGGCACAGCGCTAGGACTGGTGCGTCCTACACTTTCAGGGCTTGTCTCGGCTTTAGGGCTGTGGATGTGCCGCTGTCTAGCGGGAACGTGAAAGAGAGGCTTATAAGTAAACTTCAGACTAGGTCCGGGGCCTCACCTGCGTATTCGAGTGAGGCAGAGAGCCCGGCCTGTGGCTGGGCCTTTGTTGCATGGGCGTGTGAGGCTGGAAGTCATGGTCAGCTCTTGGAGAAGTGTTTCGGTCATCGTAGGTGGAGTAAAAGAGACGAGGAGGGCAGGCCAGGCTGAAATCAAAGCTTGGAATGGGTTTCTCCCTAGTTTCTCTTTGGGGCCAGCTGGGGGCTAGCTTTAGTGTTAGAACTGGAATCGGTCCTAAGGTTAGGATTAGGCCTCCGGGTGTAGCTAGTCTGACTCTGACGCCCAGGTTGCGATGCAGGTCCATGGTGAATGTTAGAGCGAGGTTTGCTGTTCTTCTCAGCTATATTTCAAGGCTTGGGGAAAGGGGCAGGTGTAGCCACAGCCCTAGGACAGGCGCGTCTGGCACTTGAGAGGTCATGGCTCGGCTTCAGGGCTGTGGATGTGCTGCTGGCTAGCGGGAACGTGAAGGTGAGGTTTAGAACTAAGATTCAGAGTAGGTCCGGGTGCTCCCCTGCATATTAGAGTGAGGCCGAGGGCCCGGCATATGGCTAGGCCTGGGGTGCCTGATTGTGTGAGGCTGGAGGTCGTTGTCAGCTCTTGGGCTCGTGTTTTGACCGACCTAATGGGAGAAAGAGAGCCGAGGAAGGCAAGCCAGGCAGAATTCGGGGTAAGAATGGGTTTCTCAATGGTTTTCTTTTCGTGGCCAGCTGAGGGTCTAGGGTAAGGGTTGGAAATGGAATTGGGCCTAGAGTTAGGGTTAGGGCTCTGGGCATAGCTAGGTCAAGTTTGATGCTCAGGTTGCGATGCAGGTCCAAGGGGAATGTTAGGGTGGCCGTTGGCGTTCGGGTCAGGGTCATTGAATGGTTTGGGGAAAGGGGCAGTTAATCCAGTATCTAAGTATAATTTTGTTAACTATTCAAAAACATTTCAAAAGCCTTATCTTCTCAGTTTTCATTAAACCTATATATCAGCTTTCAGTTTTTTTAAAGGCAAATCTATCTTCTTTACTTTCTGAAATTGAAAGCAATTATGTTGTTTGAAATAGTAATATGTGAAAAATATAATATCAAGGAAGATGCTCAGCAAGTTACTACTGAAAATTTCAATAGTTAAATGAATTTATATTATCTCTTATCATGTTTTGTATTACTATCGGATTTTGGGAGATACTTGGAGCAACATATATTTATGTGACTTATCATTTATTTGCTTTTTAAAGACTTGTGTGCTGCCCGTCAACTATATCTCAAATCAAATTGGTCTTTTTTTTTTTTTTTGTAGTGGACAAGGAGGTTGAAGCTGTCCTAGGCATGCTGGTGGAGACATCATCACTCTGGCGTCCTGTTCTGATGGAATAGATGGGAAATCGGTGTCATGAGCTGCTCCAAAATGGTGAGTTAAACCCCCAGGGGTAGGGTGAGTGTTAGGACTGGGGTTAGCATTAGTGCAAGGATTATTGTAAGGGTTATTGCAAGGGGTGGGGAGAGGGTTAGGGTTAATGTTGGGGCTAGGGCTAGGGTTAGAGTTGGGCAATGGTTTAGGGCTAAGGTTAGGGCAATGGCTAGGGTTAGCGTTTGGTCAGTGTTAACATTCGGTTTATGCTTAGAGTGAAGTCTTCGGCTTGGGTTTGACCTAGGCCTTGTGTCTGAAAATGCTCACCTCTTATCCCTTTGCTCCTCTATCCCATTGCCGAAGGTCCCAAAAGCCCCCCTACTGTCCCGTAGCTCCTCTTTCCTGTCCCCAGAGGACTCGACTGACCCCTACACTCCGGCTGCTTCTCTGCCCGCTACCTGGAGATTCCTACTGCTCCCCTACTGTCCAGTTGCTCCTCTGCCCTATCCCCTGGGGTCCCTACTGCTCCCCTACTGTATTATCCTCTGCCCTATCTCTGAAGGTCCCTACTGCCTCCTAATGTTCTGCTGCTTTTCTGGCCTGTCCCTGGTGGTCCCTAAGGCTCCCCTACTGTCCCGTTGATCCACTGCCCTGTTGCCAGGGGTCCCTACTGTTCCCCTGCAATCCAAATGCTGTTCCGCCCTGTCCCTGGATGCCACTACTGCTCCATAATGTCCGGTTTGCTCTCTGCACTGTCCGCGATGGTCCCTACTGCTCCCCTACTGTCCCAATGCTCCTCTGCCCTGTGCCGGAGGGTCCCTACTGCTCTGCTACAGTCCCGTTGC
>PVKB01009115.1:0-10409 GCA_004027205.1 Ctenodactylus gundi | reverse complement strand
CCCGAGGGCTGGATAGAGAAGCAAGGGGACAGCAGGGGAGCAGTAGGGAAGTTCAGGGACATGGCAGAGAAGCAGGGGGCAGTAGGGAGAGTAGGGACCTCTGGCGACAGACTAGAGAAGCAACAGCACGCCTGGAGACAGGGGAGAGAAATAATGTGACCATAGGGGGCTATATGGGCACCTCCAGGGACAGGTCAGAGAATCAACAGGACAGTAGTGGAGAAGTTTGGACCTCCGGGGACAGGGCATAGTAGCAATGGGATAGTAGCAGAGAAATACGGACCCCCGCGGACAGGTCAGAGGAGAATTGGGACAGTAGGGAAGAAATAGGGACCAACGCGGACACTGCAGAGAACAAAACAGACATTTCGGAGCAGCAGAGACAGGGCAGAAAAACAACAGGACACTAGGGGGCAGTAGGGCTCTTTGGGGACAGGGCAGAGGATGATACAGTAGGAAAGCAATAGAGATTCCCAGGGATAGGGCAGAGGAGCATATGGCCGGTAGGGCTGCTGTAGGGACCTCTGGAATCAGGGTAGAGGAGCATTGGGACAGTAGGCGAACAGTAGGGACCCCCTGGGACAGAGTATAGAAGCAAGGGGACCGTAGCGGTGCAGTAAGGACCCCCGGGGAAAGGACAGAGAAGCAGCAGGACAGTAGGATGCAGTGGCACCGCCGGGGACAGAGCAGAGACGCAACGGGACACTAGAGGAGAAGTAGGGACCTCCGGGAACAGGGAGGAAAAGCAACAGGATGCTATGGAGCAGTCGGGACTTGCGGAGACAGGGCACAGCAGCAAGGGAACAGTAGGAGATTCGTAGGGACTTCCAGGGACAGGACATAAAAGCAAAAGAAGGAAGTGGTGACATTCAGGGACAGACCAAGAACCAACTATACAGTCTGAGAGCAGTAGGGACACATGAAGACAGAGCAGAGAAGATAGGAGAGAGTCAGAGAGCAGTAGGGATCTCCGAGGGCAAGATAGAGAAGTAACGGAACAGTAGGGGAACAGGAGAGACCCCCTCTGGCAGAGGGCAGAGAAGCGACGGGACAGTAGGGGAACAGAGGAGAGATCTGGGGACAGTAGAGAGTAACAATAGGTCCTTCGGGGGGGCACTTGGGAACTGTGGTCACAGGGCAGAGAAGCAGTGGGACAGTAGGCGAGCGGTAGGCAACTCCATTGAAAGGGAAGAAAAGCAGCAAGAGGACTGTAGGCGTGAGTAAGGGTCTCTGGGTCAGAGCAGAGAAGCAATGGGACTGTAGGGGAGCAGTAGGAACCTTGAGGAACAGGGCAGAGAAGTAATGGGTGAGGAGGAGAGCAGGAGGGACCTCTGAGGACAAGGCAGAGAAGCAACAGGACAATACAGGGCTGCAGGGACCCCGGGAGTCAGGGTAGTGGAACAACAGGACGGTAGGGGAGTAGTATGGAGCCCCCAGGGAAGGGCAGAGAAGCAACAGTTCAGTAGGAGGGCAATAGGGATTTCTAGGGTCAAGACAGAAGAGCAAAAAGGGACAGGAGGGCAGCAGGAGGGACCTTTGGGTAAAGAGCAGAGAAGGAACAGGACAGTGGGGACCCCTGGTGACTGGGCAGGAGAGCAGCGAGACGGTTGGAGATCATTAGCGACCTCTGCAGACAGTGCAGAGAAGCAGAGTGACAGGAGGGAGCAGTAGGGACCTCTGGAGACAGAGCAGAGAAGCAACAGGACCCCTGGGGACAGGGCAGAGAAATAATGTGGCCATAGGGCGGCTACAGGCACCTCCACAGTCAGGGCAGAGAATCATCAGGACAGTAGTGGAGAAGTTCCGACCTCCAGGGACAGGGCAGGGGAGAATTGGGACAATAGGGAAGCAGTAGGGACCACCCCGGAGAGTGCCGATACAAAAGCGGGCATTACGGTGCAGCAGGGACATCCAGGGGCAGGACAGAAAAGCAACAGGACACTAGGGGCCATGAGGTATCTCCCGGAATATGGCAGAGGATGATACAGTAGGGAAGCAGTAGGGACCCCTGGAGATAGGGCAGAGTTGCACAGGGTCGGTAGGACTGAGGAAGGGACCTCTGGGGACAGGGCAGTGGAGCATTGGGACAGTAGGCGAGCCAGAGGGACCCCGGCGACAGGGTAGAGAATCAAGGGGACAGTAGCGGGGCAGTAAGGACCCCCGGGGAAAGGACAGAGAAGCAACAGGACAGTAGGGTGCAGTGGCACCACCGGGGACAGAGCAGAAACGCAACGGGACACTAGGGGAGCAGTAGGCACCTCCGGGGACAAGGCAGAAAAGCAACAGGATGCTATGGAGCAGTCGGGACTGCGGGGACAGGGCAGAGCAGCAAGGGAACAGTAGGAGACTAGTAGGGACTTCCAGGCACAGGGCATAAAAGCAACAGGAGGAACTGGGGACCTCTAGGGACAAGGCAGAGAAGCAGCTATACAGAAGGGGAGCAGTAGGGACCCACGAGGACTTGGCATAGGAGATAGGAGAGAATGGGAGAGCAGTAGGGATCCCCGAGGGCAGGATAGAGAAGCAAGGGGGACAGTGGGGGAGCAGTAGGGAACTTCAGGTACATGGCAGAGAAGCAAGGTGGCAGTAGGGAGCAGTACGGACCTCTGGAGACAGATCAGAGAAGCAATAGGACCCCTGGGGACAGGGCAGAGAAATAATATGACCATAGAGGGCTATATGGGCACCTCCAGGGACAAGGCAGAGAATCAACAGGACATTAGTGGAGAAGGTTGGACCTCCGGGGACAGGGCATAGTAGCAATGGGACAGTAGCACAGAAGTATGGACCCCTGTGGACAGGGCAGAGGAGAATTGGGACAGTAGGGAAGAATTAGGGACCAACGCAGACAGTGCAGAGAACAAACCAGACATTCCAGAGCAGCAGGGACATCCAGAGACAGGGCAGAAAAGCAGCAGGACACTAGGGGGCAGTAGGGATCTGTGGGGACAGGGCAGAGGATCATACAGTAGGGAAGCAGTAGAGACCCACAGGGATAGGGCAGAGGAGCATATGGCCAGTAGGTCTGCTGTAGGAAACTCTGGAAACAGGGTAGAGGAGCACTGGGACAGTAGGCGAGCAGTAGGGACCCCCGGGGACAGAGTAGAGAAACAAGGAGACCGTAGCGGTGTAGTAAGGACCCCCGGGGAAAGGACTGAGAAGCAACAGGACAGTAGGGTGCAGTGGCACCGCCGGGGACAGAGCAGAGAAGCAACGGGACACTAGGAGAGCAGTAGGCCCCTCCGAGGACAGGGCAGAAAAGCAACAGGATGCTATGGAGCAGTAGGGTCTTGAGGGGACAGGGCAGAGCAGCAATGGAACAGTAGGAGATTAGTAGGGACTTACAGGGACAGGGTATAAAAGCAAATGAAGGAAGTGGTGACATCCAGGGACAGGTCCAGAAGCAACTATACAGTCGGAGAGGAGTAGGGACACATGAGGACAGGGCAGAGAAGATAGGAGAGAGTCAGAGAGGAGTAGGGATCCCTGAGGGCAGGATAGAGAAGTAATGGAACAGTGGGGGAGCAGGCGAGCACCACCCCCCCGGCAGAGGGCAGACAAGCAAAGGGACAGTAGGGGAACAGAGGAGAAATCTGGGGACAGTAGAGAGAAACAATAGGTCCTTCGCGGGGCACTTGGGAACTGTGGTCACCGGGCAGAGAAGCAGTGGGACAGTGGGCGAGCAGTAGGGACCTCCATTGACAGGGAAGAAAAGCAGCAAGAGGACTGTAGGCGGCATTAAGGGCCTCTGGGGACACAGCACAGAAGCAATGGGACAGTAGGGGAGCTGTAGGAACCTTGATGAACAGGGCAGAGAAGTAATGGTTCAGGAGGAGAGCAGGAGGGACCTTTGAGGACAAGGCAGAGAAGCAACAGGACAATACAGGGCTGCAGGGACCCCGGGAGTCAGGGTAGTGGAACAACAGGACGGTAGGGGAGTAGTATGGAGCCCCCAGGGAAGGGCAGAGAAGCAACAGTTCCGTTGGAGGGCAGTAGGGATCTCTAGGGACAAGACAGAAGAACAAATAGGGACCGGAGGGCAGCAGGAGGGACCTTTGGGTAAAGGGCAGAGAAGCAACGGGACATTGGGGAACCCTGGTGACTGGGCAGGCGAGCAGCGAGATGGTAGGAGATCATTAGGGACCTCTGCAGACAGTGCAGAGAAGCAGAGTGACAGTAGGTAGCTGTAGGGACCTCTGGAAACAGAGCAGAGAAGCAACAGGACCCCTGGGGACAGGGCAGATAAATAATGTGACCATAGGGAGGCTATAGGCACCTCCAGAGACAGGGCAGAGAATCATCAGGACAGTAGTGAAGTTCGGACCTCCGGGGACAGGGCAGGGGAGAATTAGGACAGTAGGGACACAGTAGGGACCACCCCGGAGAGTGCAGACAAGAAAGTGGGCATTACGGAGCAGCAGGGACATCTGGGGGAAGGGCAGAAAAGCTACAGGACACTAGGGGGCAGTAGGGATCTCCCGGAACAGGGCAGAGGATGATACAGTAGGGAAGCAGTAGGGACCCCGGGGGATAGGGCAGAGGAGCATTGGGACAGTAGGAAAGCAGTAGGGACCCCCGGGGACAGGGTAGAGAAACAAGGGGACAGTAGCCGGGCAGAAAGTATCCTCCGGGAAAGGACAGAGGAGCAACAGGACAGTAGGGTGCAGTGGCACCACCGGGGACAGAGTAGAAAAGCAACGGGACACTAGGGGAGCAGTATGTACCTCCGGGGACAAGGCAGAAAAGCAACAGGATGCTATGGAGCTGTAGGGACTGTGGGAACAGGGCAGAGGAGCAAGGGAACAGTAAGAGACTAGTAGGGACTTCCAGGCACAGGGCATAAAAGCAACAGGAGGAACTGGGGACCTCTAGGGACAAGGCAGAGAAGCAGCTATACAGAAGGCGAGCAGTAGGGACCCACGAGGACTGGGCAGAGGAGATAGGAGAGAATGGGAGAGCAGTAGGGATCCCCGAGGGCAGGATAGAGAAGCAAGGGGTATAGAAGGGGAGCAGTAGGGAACTTCAGGTACATGGCAGAGGAGCAAGGTGGCAGTAGTGAGCAGTTGGGACCTCTGGAGACAGACCAGAGAATCAACAGGACCCCTGGGGACAGGGCAGAGAAATAATGTGACCATAGGGGGCTATATGGGCACCACCAGGGACAGGGCAGAGAATCAACAGGACAGTACTGGAGAAGTTTGGACCTCGGGGGACAGGGCATAGTAGCAATGGGACAGTAGCAGAGATGTACGGACCCCCGCAGACAGGGCAGAGGAGCATTGGCGCAGTAGGGAAGAAGTAGAGACCAACGCGGACAGTGCAGAGAACAAACCGGACATTCCGGAGCAGCAGGGACATCCAGAGGTAGGGCAGAAAAGCAACAGGACACTAGGGGGCAGTAGGGATCTTTCGGACAGGGCAGAGGAAGATACAGTAGGGAAGCTGTAGAGACCCCCAGGGATAGGGCAGAGGAGCATATGGCCGGTAGGGCTGCTGTAGGGACCTCTAGAAACAGGGTAGAGGAGCATTGGGACAGTAGGCGAACAATCGGGACCCCCTGGGACAGCGTAGAGAAGCCAGGGGACCGTAGCGGGGCAGTAAAGACCCCCGCGGAAAGGACAGAGAAGCAGCAGGACAGTAGGATGCAGTGGCACCCCCGGGGACAGAGCAGAGAAGCAAGGGGACACTACGGGAGCAGTAGGGACCTCCGGGACAAGGCAGAAAAGCAACAGGATGCTATGGAGCAGTAGGGACTTGCGGGGACAGGGCAGAGCAGGAAGGGAACAGTAGGAGACTAGTAGGGACTTCCAGGCACAGGGCATAAAAGCAACAGGAGGAAATTGGGACCTCTGGGACAAGGCAGAGAAGCAGCTATACAAAAGGGGAGCAGTAGGGACCCACGAGGACAGGGCAGAGAAAATAGGAGAGAATGGGAGAGCAGTAGGGATCCCCTAGGGCTGGATAGAGAAGGAAGGGGACAGTAGGGGAGCAGTAGGGAACTTCAGGTACATGGCAGAGAAGCAGGGGGCAGTAGGAAGAGTTGGGACCTCTGGAGACGGACCAGAGAAGCAACAGCTCACCTTGGGACAGGCCAGAGAAATAATGTGACCATAGGGGGTTATATGGGCACCTCCACGGACAGAGCCGAGAATCAACAGGATAGTAGTGGAGAAGTTTGGACCCCCGGGGACAGGGCATAGTAGCAATGGGATAGTAGCAGAGAAGTACGGACCCCCGCTGACAGGTCCAAGGAGAATTGGGACAGTAGGGAAGAAGTAGGGACCAACGCAGACAGTGCAGAGAACAAACCGGACATTCCGGAGCAGCAGGGACATCCAGAGGCAGGGTAGAAAAGCAACAGCACACGAGGGGGCGGTAGGGATCTTTCGGGACAGGGCAGAGGATGATACAGTAGGGAAGAGGTAGAGACCCCCAGGGATAGGGCAGAGGAGCATATGGCCGGTAGGGCTGTTGTAGGGACCTCTGGAATCAGGGTAGAGGAGCATTGGGACAGTAGGCGAGCAGGAGGGACCCCCAGGGACAGAGTAGAGAAGCAAGGAGACCGTAGCGGTGTAGTAAGGACCCCCGGGGAAAGGACAGAGAAGCATCAGGATAGTATGGTGCATTGGCACTGCCGGGGACAGAGCAGAGAAGCAACGGGACACTAGGGGTGCAGTAGGAACCTCCGAGACAGGGCAGAAAAGCAGCAGGATGCTATGGAGCAGTAGGGACTTGAGGGGACAGGGCAGAGCAGCGAGGGAACAGTAGGAGATTAGTAGGGACTTCCAGGTACAGGACATAAAAGCAAATGAAGGAAGTGGTGACATCCAGGGACTGGTTCAGAAGCAACTATACAGTCGGAGAGCAGTAGGGTCACATGAGGACAGGGCAGAGAAGATAGGAGAGTCAGAGAGCAGTAGGGATCCCCGAGGGCAGGATAGAGAAGTAACGGAACAGTAGGGGAAGAGGAGAGACCCCCCCGGGCAGAGGGCAGAGAAGCGACAGGACAGTAGGGGAACAGAGGAGAAATCTGGGGACAGTAGAGAGAAACAATAGGTCCTTCGGGGGGCACTTGGGAACTGTGGTCACAGGGCAGAGATGCAGTGGGATAGTAGGCGAGGTGTAGGGACGTTCATTGACAGGGAAGACAGGCAGCAAGAGGACTGTAGGCGGCAGTAAGGCCCACTGGGGACACAGCACAGAAGCAATGGGACAGTAGGGGAGCAGGAGGAACCTTGAGGAACAGGGCCGAGAAGTAATAGGTCACGAGGAGGGCAGGAGGGACCTCTGAGGACAACGCAGAGAAGCAACAGGACAATACAGGGCTGCAGGGACCCCGGGAGTCAGGGTAGTGGAACAAGAGGACGGTAGGGGAGTAGTATGGAGCCCCAAGGGAAGGGCAGAGAATCAACAGTTCCGTAGGAGGGCAGTAGGGATCTCTAGGGAAAAGACCGAAGAGCAAAAAGGGACAGGAGGGCAGCAGGAGGGACCTTTGGGTAAAGGGCAGAGAAGCAACGGGACAGTGGGGACCCCTGGTGACTGGGCTGGCGGGCAGCGAGACGGTAGGAGATCATTAGGGACCTCTGCAGACAGTGCAGAGAAGCGTAGTGAGAGTAGGGAGCAGTAGTGACCTCTGGTGACAGAGCAGAGAAGCAACAGGACCCCTGGGGACACGGAAGAGAAATAATGTGACCATAGGGGGGCTATAGGCACCTCCAGAGACAGGGCAGGGAATCATCAGGACAGTAGTGAAATTCAGGCATCCGGGGACAGGGGACGGGAGAATTGGGACTGTAGGGAAGCAGTAGGGACCACCCCGGAGAGTGCAGATAAGAAAGTGGGCATTATGGAGCAGCAAGGACATCTGGGGGTAGGGCAGAAAAGCCACAGGACACTAGTGGGCAGTAGGGATCTCCCGGAACAGGGCAGAGGATGATACAGTAGGGAAGCAGTAGGGACCCCTGGGGACAGGGTAGAGAATCAAGGGGACAGTAGCGGGGCAGTAAGGACACCCGGGGAAAGGACAGAGAAGCAATAGGACAGTAGGGTGCAGTGGCACCAACGGGGACAAGGCAGAAAAGCAACAAGGTGCTATGGAGCAGTAGGCACTTTCGGGGACAGGGCAGAGCAGCAAGGGAACAGTAGGAGACTAGTAGGGACTTCAAGGCACAGGGCATAAAAGCAACAGGAGGAACTGGGGACCTCTAGGGACAAGGCAGAGAAGCAGCTATACAGAAGGGGAGCAGTAGGGATCCACGAGGACAGGGCAGAGAAAATAGGAGAGAATGGGAGAGTAGTAGGGATCCCCGAGACCTGGATAGAGAAGCAAGGGGACAGTAGGGGAGCAGTAGGGAACTTCAGGTACATGGCAGAGAAGCAGGATGCAGTAGGGAGAGTAGGGACCTCTGGAGACAGACAAGAGAAGCAACAGCACGCCTGGGGACAGGCCAGAGAAATAATGTGACCATAGGGGGCTATATGGGCACCTCCACGGACAGTGCAGAGAATCATCAGGACAGTACTGGAGAAGTTTGGACCTCCGGGGACAGGGCATAGTAGCAATGGGACAGTAGCAGAGAAGTACGGACCTCCGCGGACAGGGCACAGGAGAATTGGGACAGTAGGGAAGAGGTAGGGCTCAACGCGGACACTGCCAAGAACAAACCGGACATTACGGAGCAGAATGGACATCCAGAGGCAGGGCAGAAAAGCAACAGGACACTAGGGGGCAGTAGGGATCTTTGGGGACAGGGCAGAGGATGATAAAGTAGGGAAGCAGTAGAGACACCCAGGGATAGGGCAGAGGAGCATATGGCCAGTAGGGCTGCTGTAGGAATGTCTGGAGACAGGGTAGAGGAGCCTTGGGACAGTAGGAGAGCAGTAGGAATCACCGGGGACAGGGTAGAGAAGCAAGGCGACCATAGGCGGGCAGTGAGGACCCCCTGGGAAAGGACAGAGAAGCAACAGGACAGTAGGGTGCAGTGGCACCGCCAGGGACAGAGCAGAGATGGAACGGGGCACTAGAGGAGCAGTAGGGACCTCCGGGAACAGGGCCGAAAAGCAACAGGATAGTGTGGAGCAGTAGGGACTTGCGGGGACAGGGCAGAGCAGCAAGGGAACAGTAGGAGACTAGTAGGGACTTTCAGACACAGGGCATAAAAGCAACAGGATGAAATTGGGACCTCTAGGGACAAGGGAGATGCAGCGATAGAGAAGGGGAGCAGTAGGGTCTCACAAGGACAGGGCAGAGAAGATAGGAGAGAATGGGAGAGGAGTAGGGATCCCCGAGGGCAGGATAGAGAAGCAAGGGGGACAGTAGGGGAGCAGTAGGGAACTTCAGGTACATCACAGAGAAGCAAGGTGCCAGTAGGGAGCAGTAGGGACCTCTGGAGACAGACCAGAGAAGCAACAGGACCCCTGGGGACAGGGCAGAGAAATAATATGACCATAGGGGTTTATATGGGCACCTCCAGGGACAGGGCATAGAATCAACTGGACAGTAATGGAGAAGTTTGAACCTCCGCGGACAGGGCATAGTGGCAATGGGACAGTAGCAGAGAAGTATGGACCCCCGCGGACAGGGCAGAGGAGAATTTGGACAATAGGGAGGAAGTAGGGTCCAACGCAGACAGTGCAGAGAACAAACCAGACATTACTGAGCAGCAGGGACATCCATAGACAGGGCAGAAAAGCAACAGGACACTAGGGGGCAGTAGGGATCTTTGGGGACAGGGCAGAGGATGATACAGTAGGGAAGCAGTAGAGACACCCAGGAATAGGGCAGAGGAGCATATGGCCAGTAGGCCTGCTGTAGGGACCTCTGGAGACAGGGTAGAGGAGCTTTTCGACAGTAGGAGCGCAGTAGGGACCCCCGGGGACAGAGTAGAGAAGCAAGGGGACAGTAGCGGGGCAGTAAGGACCCCTGGGGAAAGGACGGAGAAGCAGCAGGAAAGTAGGGTGAAGTGGCACTGTCAGGGACAGAGCAGAGAAGCAACGGGCCACTATGGGAGCAGTAGGCACCTCCGGGGACAGGGCAGAAAAGCAGCAGGATGCTATGGAGCAGTAGGAATTTGCGTGGACAGGGCAGAGAAGCAAGGGAACAGTAGTAGATTAGTAGGGACTTCCAGGGACAGGGCATAAAAGCAAATGAAGGAAGTGGTGACATCCAGGGACAGATCCAGAAGCAACTATACAGTCGGAGAGCAGTAGGGACACATGAGGACAGGGCAGAGAAGATAGGAGAGAGTCAGAGAGCAGTAGGGATCCCCGAGGGCAGGATAGAGAAGTAACAGAGCAGTGGGGGAGCAGGCGAGACCCCCCCGGGCAGAGCGCAGAGAAGCAACGGGACAGTAGGGGAACAGAGGAGACATCTGGGGACAGTAGAGAGAAACAATAGGTCCTTCGGGGGG
>PVKB01009114.1:0-10437 GCA_004027205.1 Ctenodactylus gundi | reverse complement strand
TGCACATACGTATCTTGTCAAGGTGACAAGGGCTTTCCCGCTCTCTTTCTGTCCCTCTCCGACCCTCCCCACCCCCCTCCTCCCCCACCCTACCCCCTGTTTCACGTTCCATAAGAGTTGTGCTCTGGGACTCTCATATCAGAGAGACCATCCGATGTTTCACCTTCTGCTTCTCACTGACTTCACTAAACATGATGTTCTCAAGTTTCTTCCATTTGCCTGTGAAAGCCGACTTTCTAAAGAGCACGGCAGACGTCCCGGGATGCTCACGCTCCATGTACGGTCCCCTCTCTTGATACAACCTTCAGAACAATGGGTTTTTCTGGTTGAAGTAAGGGCTGCCTGCTTAATATCAGGGGAATCTGAAAAAATTAAGCAAAGATATTTAGCGGTAATAAATGGAAATCCACAACCATAAAAGCAAAAAAAGTACATTAAGGAGACTAATGCGTTTTTAGAAGCCCATAAAAGCCCCTGTTATAATCATTTACTTTGGGGGGTTTTTTTTACTTATTTCCTAAGCTGAAATTTGTATTTGAACCTTCATTCAGCCTTGGGCGGAGGTGGGACGGTGGGGTGGGGGAACCATGTCGGCTTGTGATTATCGTTGGTTTAAATTTAGGGTAGGAAGGTGGCTAGAAAGTAGGAAACTTCAAAAGGCTGCACAGTGATAAATCAAGTGGAGAGGCAGAAAGCCCGAGGAAAGTTCATCTTGAAAGGGTTACAAAATGTAGGAATTAGAGGTAAAATCAAAGTTGTGGGGTCACCAGTGGGACAGGCCTGAGTGGGGGCTTCCTGAACCACAAAGAAACTTGAGCCCGCTGCAGTAGAGAGGCACTCTGGGTACCGCCAGCAGCACCAAAGTAAGAGAGCAGCGCCAGAGGAAAAGACATCAGTGCTGTGGTTCCAACGCACCCTGCACCTCGGTGCCGTGACGAAGCTGGCAGTCACGTGAGGAAAACACGAGGGAGCTGGGGTAGGGCAAGCCAGGCAGCAGTGACCTAAGCGACACCCCTGGGAGGGTGAGCCGTCGTCCTCCTCTCAGCCCCGCCCATGCACCCTCAAGTAGCAGGGCGCAGACAGCGCGGACTGAGGACACACACTTCACAGAGCCGCCAAGGACCGTGAATGGCGAGAACTTGGTGAGGACACTACCTTCCCACCCAGCTGTGCACAGCAGAGGACTTCCTTGGCTAAGGGACCGTCGGCAGGGCACGGCTTGCGCAGAGAAGACTCAACACAGGGCCGGGGTGGCGCTCCACCCGCGTCTCAGCAGCTGGTGCCGCCGGTGCTCCCTCTGGTGGCCACCGTGACCACAGGGAACACTTCACGGACAGTAGGAAAATGTCTGAGAACAGCGGCGGGACAGCACGCTGTCACACTGAGAGATCCGCAGCCCAGTATCTGTTTAACAGCAAAACTACGGGGCGGGAGGGAGGGCGGGGGGCTAGATGGGTTTTCTTCTGTGGTTGGCTAATTTGTGTCCTGGCTTTTCTTTTGTTTATCTATTCGTTTCTTTTCTATCTTGATTTTTGTATAGTTTTTAATTGTTACGCAATGGATAAGGTTTCCCTTTTTAATTTCACTTCTATTTTTCCCTCCTGCCCTTCCACACCTTCTGTCTCTTTATGAGTTAGTTTCTGACTCTCTCCCTCTCTTGACTTCCTATCTAAACCATTTTCAAAAAGTTTTATGCAGATACGGAAGGTGTTACCCTCTCTACTTCATTTACGGCTCTCCCTGCCTCATCTGAATATCACATAGTGTTATTCCGATTTGTTAGTCTCTGAATTGCTAGGAGTGTTGACAGAGTTTTCTCTATCATAGAAATATTTTCCATACTTAAAGCTAACTCCTAATCTTAATCTGCTCAAATCTCTCCAATTTCTCTGTTAAAGGAACCATTAGGTATAAACAATTTACAACCACAAAGTTAAACTAGTAGCAATTTATTGTCTATACGCTATTTAGCTAGTAACAAGTTAGTGACATACGTTCATGTGTATAATAATATCAAAAATATAGTGGCAGCATGAGTGAATTCTTATGTTACTAAACAGTGTGTATAGAAACCACTATTATGAATTTAGATCAAAATTAGAAGACTAAGTGAGGTCTGGGGGCATATTTATCAACTTTTGGTCAGCATAAGGATATAACTAGTAGGAAAAAAGCATAAATATGGACACAAATATACATCACATTGCAAGACAGGATATAGAGGGAACACCTGGTGAGAGTGGGCAATATCTAGTGCTTCAGGTTAGCCTGTACAAGCAATACCAAGCTCTATTATTTAAATACCTTTGTTATACTACTGATATTAATAGTACATGTCAATAAGTTAGTACTAGATTAAGTTAAATAAATACTGAATGTATACTGCACCTGTTAATGTTTTGACTTCGATAATCGTAATGTAAAATTAGCCAATAGGTTCTGCCAATGTGTTTTTAATATTATATAGAACTGCAAATGTAAAACTTTTCTTAAAGTGTGGATGTTGACATCCACAACGATTTTCTTAAACCCAAAATACACTTAACCAATATTCTGTCTCTAGACCATATATATAGTTCTGGATTCTGTTTCTCCTTCACCAAAGAGTGGAGGAGATTAAGTTCTGAAAAGAAGGCTACACACTGAAAACACCTTCAAAAGTAAGATCTAAAAATACTGAAGAGTCCTAAATTCTAAAATGTGAAGAAATGCAAGAAAACACTTAAAGCAGATCTAATCTAATAAAAGAATCTCTGAAACAGAGGCATGTCCATCAACAATACCTAAGTTTCAACTCACTGAAACAGAACCATGTGAAAATCAGGTGACAAAACCTCTACAAAAAGGCCTGACGCCCCAGAAAAGGATGCCAGGGATCCTGAAGTAGTAAAACTTGCAGAAAATTACATCAAAGTAGGGACTGATTTACAGGACAAGACGCTCACATCAGACATAAAAAAACATTCACGGGGCAGGCCGATCAAAGCAGATGTGTTCTGAGAAACGATGATGATTAATAAGAAGTCAGAGAAATATAAAGAAGAAACAAACAGATCGTGAAGACAATTCAAGAAATTAGAGAACAGCTCATTAGAGATACAGGGAAAAAAAAAAAGAAAGCTGAGCTCTAAGATTTGGAAAACTCACAGAAAAAATAAGGTCACCAGCTTGAACACTTGGAGGGTACACTACCAGACCTTGAAGATAAAGTGGCTAAACCGAAACATGAAGACAGTGCGGAGAATAAAAGCAGGCAGGAACATGAGCAGTTACCGCACAACCCCAGTAACTCAAAGAGCAACAGTGTCAGAATTATGGCAGTGCAGGAGAAAACTGAGTGTAGAACATAGGCTTAAAAGACACTTTCAACGTGTCATGGAAGAAGGTTTCCCAAATCTAAGGAAAGAAATGCACATTGAACTAATGCACGTGTACAGAACTCAAAACAACATTGACCAAAGAGAACATCTCCATGACACATCATAATGAATACTAGAGACCCCACACAGAGAGAAAATTAAACATTGTGAGTGAAAAGCACAGGAGGACTTGCACAGACAAGCCGTTCAAGGTAACTTCAGACTTTTCAACACAAACTCTAAAGGCCACAAGATCATGGATCAATGCCGTTCGTGTGCTGACAGAGCATAAACGCCTCCCCAGACTGTTATATCCAGCTATCTCTCAAATGTGAGGAATGCATAAACAATTTTCCGTGATAAGGAGACCCTAAAGAAGGTCACATCACTGGAACAGCACGGCAGAAAACGCTTACAGAAATCTTAGACAGAGAAAGGAAAACCAGTGACAGCAGAGACCAAGGAGAAAACAAAACAGCTGAAAGAGGAAAGGGAGATGATGGGAGACTAGCTCAGACAGTTAGCACGAAGCGTTGTGCAGACGGCAGGACGGAGCGCGTGCACAGCAACAGCAACACTGAAGGTTAATGGTCTCAGCTCGCCTGGCAAAAGACACAGGCTGGCTCATTAGATAAACAAAACCACAATTTCCTGCTAATAAGAGACTCAGTTTACTAATAATGAAACACATAGAATGAAAATTAAAAGAATTTAATACTTCATGCGACTGGACCCTTGAAAAAAGCAGTGGTAGCTATACTATTCTGAGGCATGTTAAATTTCAAACCAAGACAACCCCAGAGAGGCAAACATGGGTACCATATAATGATTACAGAAATAATAGAACAGGACGAAGTCACAATTTTTAATACATGTGCTCTCGACTCTAGGGCACACAATTATGTAAAATAAAAACTGTTCAGTTTGAAAGGCCATAAGGACCTTATACAATTAGACTAGGGGACTTTAATACTACACTATCACAGGTTGGCAGGGCAAGTAAACAGAAAATGAAAAAAGAACTACTATCATTAAACAATGGTATGATAAACCTGGACTTAACGGATACTTACAGTGTATTCCACTCTACATCTACAGATTACACTACTTCTCAGCAGCAAATGGAACATCTCCTAAAATAGACCATATTATATGCCATCAAACATCTTTAAATAGCTACAATGGACTCAAAATAATTCCTTACTTACTCTTAGATTACAGTAGAATAAAATTGGAAATCAACAGCTAAAGAAGGAACAGAAAATATACAAATACATGAAGACTAAATAATTTACTCCTGAACAAACAATGGGTCACAGAAGAAATCAAGGAAAAAGTCAAAAACTATCTATTATTAAATTATCAACAAAGCACATAATATCAGAACCTGTAGAACAATGAAGTCCTAAGAGGAAAATTTATAGCCATGAATGGAAATATCAAAAGAACAGAATGATCTAAAATAAATAATTCAATAATGCACCATAACGTTCCAGAGAAACTAGAAAAATCTAAATCAAAAATAGTAGAAGAAAATGAATTTTAATGATCAGAACAGAAATCAACAAATTTGAAACTAAGAATCCTACAAAAATTAGTCAGTCAAAGAACTGGCTATTTTAATGAATAGACAAGATTGATAAACCTCAAATAAACTAACCAAAAGAGGAAAGAAAAAAATCAATGAAATTAGAAATGGAAATGGTGAAATTACAACAGACACTGAAGAATTCAGAGAATTATAGGGAACTATCTGAACCACTTATACTCCAACAAATTGAAGAACTTGGAAGAAATAGGTGACTTTCTAGACACACACAAAATACCAAAGTTGAGTGAAGAAGACGTGAAAACTTTGAACAGACACATAACACACATGGAAATTGAGGCAGCAATGGAGTCTCTACCTACAAAGAAAAGTGAAGGACCCGATGGATTCACAGCAGAATTCTTTCCACACTACAGAGAACATCTAACTCAAATGTTTCTCAGACTGTTCCCTGAAGCTGAAAGAGAAGGAACACCACCCAACTCACTTTTGGAGTCTAGCACCGTCCTGGCACCAAAAACAGACAAAAACTTTACCAGGAAGGAAAAGTAGACACCAATCTCATTCATGAACGGCGATGCCAAAACCCTCAATAGGATACTGACAAGACAGAATCCAGCGAGGAGTCAGAAACATCACGCACCATGATGCAGGGCTTCATTGCTGGGATGCAAAGTTGGTTTCACATATGTTAATCAATTAAGGTAATGCACCACATTAACAGAAGCAATGAAAAACCACACGATCATCTCAGGTGAAGGCCACTGAAAAAATGTAACATCCATTCGTGATGAAAACCTTGAGGAAAATAATCGTACAAGGATCTGACCTCCAACAGATAGAAGCCATATGTGCCAAGCCTACTGCAATTAACATAGTAAATGGGGACACAATGACAGCAATTCTCCTTAAATCAGAACACGGCAAGGCTGTCCACTCTCACCACTCGTTTTCATCATAGTCCTTGAAAACCTTGGCAGAGCGATTAGGCAAGAGAGTGAAACAAAGAAAATACCTACAAGAAAGGAGGAATCCAGCCGACCTTATTTGCAGGTGATACGATTACCTACATAGGAGACCCCAAAAACTCCACCATAAAACTCTTAGAAATAATAATGAAATTCAGCGTAATTGCATGTAGCAAAATCAATACAAAAAAAAGAGCATTCCTCTACCTCAACAGTGAACTCACTGAGAAAGAGCTCAGAAGAATATTTTTGTTCTCAGTAGCCCATCGGAATATTAAATACATAGGAGTAAACCTAACCAAGGAAGTGAAGGACCCCTACAAAACAAAATATATAATATCAAAGACAGAAATTGAAGACAATGGCAGAAAATGGGAAGACACCCTGTGTTCTTGAATAGGAAGAATCAATACAGTCAAAATGCCTACAATGCCCAAACTGATACAGATTGAATGCAGTTTCTATCAAATTACCAACAATTTTTTCACAGAATTTGAAAAGAAAATCCTAAGCTCCTATGAAGCAACGGAGACCTAGAATAGCCAAACAAGCCAGAGGTAACAAGAACTGGGCAGGTGACACGGCTCCTGGTATGAACTTACTTTACAGGGCAACAGCTTAAAAATCTACACAGTACTGGCACAAACCCAGACAGGCTGCCCAAGGGAACTGAACTAAGGACGCAGAGATGAGCTGAACTACACTCGGCGACATGATTTTTGATAAAGGAGCCAAAAATACACACTGGGAGTAGGACGGCCTTTTCAAGAAATGGGGCTGGAACAACTGGATATCCACATGCAGAAAAACGAATCTATACATACACCTGTTACAGCGCGCCAAAATGACATCACAGTGGATCAAAGACCTAGATGTTAAAACGGAAACGCTGAGCCTGATGTAGAATAGTTAGGCAAAAATCTGAAAGGTGTAGGTGTAGGCAAGGACTTTTTTCTTTTTTCTTGAGTTAGGATCTCACTGTGTAGTCCAGGATGGTTGGCGAGCTTAAGTGACGCTAGGGAACCATACTCAGGATGTTGCGCTTTGAGGCAAACATTTAAGCATTGAGCTGTTCCTTCAGCTACAAGAACGTTCTCAGTAAGACACCCATGCAAAAGAAATGGCTCCCAGAATCAACAAATGGGCTTATAGCAAATTAAAACGTTTCTGCATGGCAGGGAAATTATCAGCAGAATAAAAAAGACAGAATGGGAAATTTTTTTTCACAACCTCTATCTCAGAGAGGAGAGTAGTACTACACTATACAAGCAACTGAAGAAAATCAGACACCTCAACTCCAAGTCCCAATAAAAATGGGCAAAAGAAATGAATAAGCAGTTTCCCGAGGAGGAAGTTCAAATGACGTGTAAGTACATGAAAAGATGTTGAACATCCTTAGCCATTAACTTCAAATAGAAACATCACTAAAATATCATTCAACCCTGAGAGAATGACCTATATCAAGAACTAGAACAGTAATCAATGCTGGTGCGGTGGTGGGGATAAAGGAACCCTCGGACGCTGGTGGTGAGAGTGTAAATTGGTGCAAACACTGTGGAGGGTTGTATGGAAACTTTTCTAAAAGCTGAAAATAAATATCCTCTTTGATCCAGTGATGCCTCTTCTAGGAATCTTCCCAAAAGAGTCACAAGCATCATATAAAAGACATATATATAACTGGGTTCAGAGCAGCAAAACTAATGAAAGCTAAAATGTGGAAAACACCAAAACGCCCAGCGACAGACACATGGACACATAAACTGGGGTATGTACACAGTGGAGTTCACTCTTCCATGAAGACAGACGGTCGTGAGGCTTTTGCCGGTAAGTAGATGCGTCTGAAGACATCGTGCTCAGGGCACTGACTCACGCTCAGGGTAAGTATTGAGTGATTTTTCTAATATGAGAAACCCGAGTACAGTCATTGTACAGAACCAAACAGGGGAGTGGTGGGAACGTGGGGCGCAGGAAAGTCCTGGGAGGGCCGAAAAGGAGAGGTGAAGGGTGTGTGATTTTGATGTGACGTACATGTGGACAAAATACTCAAGTTCAATGAAAACACTATGTATTTCACATGCAAATATTATTGATATTGGAAGAATAAAAATAAAATATAAGTGAAAACGATGAAAGTTTCTAAGTTAAACCAGGTTTTTTAGTATTAGGGCAAAGTATTTTGGAAAGGTTATAAAGTTCATTTTGTATTTGTTGGAATTGATGTGGTGATCTAAGAAGGTCTTGTGCATTTGTGTTTTATGACCAGTACTCAACTTCTTTCACACTGGTGACAGCATGCAAGGACCAAGTCAGGCCAATGACAGGGAAGAGATTTTGGGAAGCCTTTGTCATTTAAGTCCTCACATCCCCTCTTGGCTTCCATGAGCAGTACAAATAGGAAACGTCTGAGTCCTCCAGCGCTCGCATTAATTCTTCCACCAAAGTCTCATCAGTGAGGCGAGCACAGCCCCAGAGAGAGTAAATTCCTGATCTCAGTAAAACAAAGGGCAAAGAAATTGTCAGAGAGGCTGAGAAAAGCTAGCCTGCGCCTGAGAAGAGCGTGCCAGCAAATACCTGCTCCACTCAGGCGGGCAGGGGCCTGCTTTCGACTGAGAGCTGTCCAAACACACTTGAAAGAAACATAGGAAGCTTCCCCAAATCCGAAAAAATGAGATAATCCTCGCCACACTCCTCATAACTGAGGAAGAAAACCTACTGACTGAGAGGAGTTGAAAACTAAATGCTCCAGACCTGAAAATGAACCTTAGCAAGCACAGGTCCATGGCACTCAAAGATTATGAAGTTATTTAGGGGAGAGACATTACAAACTTTTCATAAATATGCCACCTCATAACTTCAAATTCCACACTATGTATCTTCCTTGAAGTGAGAGAGATAGAAATACACACAAACACACACACACACACACACACACACACACACACACACACGCACGCACGCACACACACACACTTATTAACCTTTTAAACCTACTATAAAGTTTGTGTAAAACACACTCAGAACACTAAACGCCATTTCTTAAACATTTTCTGAGTGCTTGCAACGGACAGACTTCCCACGAGGCTCCACTGGAGCAGACGGGAGGACACAGGGAGGTGATGTGCACAGGAAGACGGACATTCACGAACACAGAGAATCGTGGGGGAAACAATTAAAGGCTTATGACGTCAGTAAGGATAAGAGCCGTCAGTCACCCAAGACAGGGCAGTGGAGTAAATCGGCTGTGACATGATAGGAGAACTGTCTGAAGGGGTCTGGGACTTGAGGCAACAGCAGGATGGTGAGGAGACAGGGAGGAATGTTCCTGCACTTACTGGGAGACTGTGAAAAGTAGCCAGTGTGTCTGGAGCAGTGCACCTAAGGTGTGTGCTCAAATAACGAAGAGCCCCTCAGTGTGGAGAGTTCCTTATATCCAGCAGGAAACCAGGGACTGTCAACGCTGGCCGCCACTCGGAACGAAAGGGAAGATCTGAGAGCCAGACTCTGGGTGAATCACTTTTGAACAGTTGAAATGACCCAGGCATCGTGGAACGTTACAGCTCCGCAGTAATATCCTCACACCGCAGGGTCTGAGAACCATCGTCCTGAGGGAGCGTCTACAAGTTCTGGCAGAAGAAAACGCCTTGCAGGCATCGCGCCAACAGGAACGCGGAGCCTTGGAATCCTGCGCCCTGCGCCCCTCCTCCAGGGCACCTGACACTGAGTCTCAGAGTTGGGAATTTCAAAGAGACCGACACAACCACCCTGTGCTGACCTGGACTGAGTCCTCAGAGTCGTGCTTTGCAGCTGTCCACAGACGGACAGCTCCACAAACCAAGGACCCCTGGGGTTCAAACCGGCTCCCAGCGGTTCTGTCAGCATAACATTAATGTTTCTTTCATGTTTCTTTTTTGCACGTGCACACTGGCTTGGAGAAACAAAGGCGCCCCAAGAAAACATTGTGTGGGGAGAAGCTGACGCCTCACCTGTGTGTCCTTACACGGCTGCAAGGAGAAGTGTTGCAGGACTTTGGTGATGGCAAGCTTCATGTTCATGAGAGCGAACCTCATGCCGATGCAGTTCCTGGGCCCAGCCCCGAAGGGCAGGTACGTGTAAGGCTCGATGCTGTCCACGTTCTTCTTACTGAACCTGGTTCCACAACAGAAGAGGAAGCGGTGAGTGAAACACAAACGCCCCAAGAGCCACGTGTCTGCAGCCCTCCCCTCCGCTCCACCGCCGGGTGTAGCCAGGGCACTTCCATGGCACTCACTCAAACCCTGCTGCAGTTTATGTCACCATGAGAATTACATGTAGCCATCTCTTCTACTCCCTTTACCCTCGAGGAGAAGCCACCTCGTCCAGATGGGATGCTACCAGGGCTGGCTGAACGACACTGTGTCTCTGAACACTGGGATTTCCTTCATGACGGTAACGTGTTCCCGCTCTGAAGCCACGCCGAGAGTAGACCCAGTAGCAACCGAGGGTGCTCGGCCTTGGCTCGCACTCACCTCGGTCTGCTACTACAGACTCCAGGGCAGGGAAAGAACTTTTCTCTTTCTTTTCT
>PVKB01009113.1:0-10443 GCA_004027205.1 Ctenodactylus gundi | reverse complement strand
CGGGAAGTGACCACCTGCCGCGCGGCCATTCATGGCTCCTGTGCTCTTCCGCCAAGCCTCCCTGCCTGTCCTTAAAAGCCCGGCACCATGCGGACCACCCGTGAGCCCGGGTGGGCGGGGCACTTGCCCCCTCAGGGAGTGTGGGCCAAGAGGCAGGACTGAGGCTGTTTCGGCTGGGGACGCCACCGCTGGCGGGTCTACTGGGCCCCAAGGCCTAGGAGGACAGGACGATCCTGGGATCCCCTTTGCTGACCTCTAGGGTCACAAGGCCGGCAGAGTTAGGAAGAGGCCATGTGGTGGCTGTACCCCATGAGGGGTACCCAAGAACCCACCATGCCCACTTGTGCCCAGAACTGGTGACCTTCATTACAGCCACCGGATCAAGGGCGCAGCCCCTCCAGCTAGCCCTCTGCCAGCCTCTGCCAGGCTGCCCCGGCCCCATCGTGTCTTTCCAAACAGTGGACGTGGGTCCAAGAGGTCAGCGGAAGGTGACTCTGGTCACACGGGTACCAACGCCAGCCTGGCCAGCAGAACCGCAGGCCCTGGCTCTGTCCCCATGAGGGCCTGCGCTGGGCAGGGGCCTGCTCCTCTCCTCCCTCCGTCCTTCCTGCTGGGGTGGAGGGTCTGCAGGCTGCCCAGGGCCCGTCCCGCTGGTGACCACCAACACAGACCCGCTTTGTGCTGCGGCGCCCCTGCACGCCCGCAGCTGGGCTTCCCACAGCAGTGGCAGAGCAACGGCACCGCTTACAGGGGCTGCAGTGAGCCAGGCTGGGCAGGGGCTGAGCGAGAGGGGTGCTCCAGGAGCCCCTCCCTGCCCCTCCCCTCCGCCACCTGCAGTGGCCTTTCTTCCCTCCCCCATCTTCCGTCCAAAGAAAAGAATTTAAGGGAACCAAAAATATATGACTTTTATTTTCAAACCTGGAACCAATTATGATTGTGGGGTTAAAAACTCCTGTGTCTGAGCCCAGGTCTGAACCGAGCAGGGAGCGGGCAGGAAGCGATGAGCACAGGGGGCAGAGGCTCCCCTGGCAATAACACACACCTCACACCCAGCCCCGCACACCCACTACGCACGCCTGGCTCTACACACCCACCACTGCGAGCCCGACCTTCCATGTCCGGCCCACATGCCCAGCCCTGCACGCCAGCCCCGGAACGCCCAGTCATCAAACCTGGCCGTGGACACTCAGATGCTCACAACCAGCCCCAAGAGCGTGCACACCTCTCTCTTCCTAAAGTGGATCTTGACAGAGCCCCCCCACCCCACCTTGGCCTTGGCTTAGCCCCACCCAGGAAGGTCCCTATTGCGCGCCCCCAACCTTGGCAACAGAGCTCGATCTCAACAGAGTGACCAGCAGCCGCCCAGCCTCTAGGGCCTCAGCTTCCTCACAAAGTAGACGAAGGCCGGATTCAACACATGACGCAGGCAGAGCTGGGCTCAAAGCCAGAAGAAAGGTGCCCACCTCCCAGGGCTCCCCAACTCCCCAGAGACTGTCCCCGTGGTGACAGGGAGTGGGCCTGCCCTCGGGGGCTGAGCCTACAGCCCAGGTGCCTATGAGTCTGAGACCCAGAAACCAGGGCTGTGAGGCTGGCAGGCCCAGGAGGGCACCCACCCGAAGCAGCCACACACACTTGCACAGCCTACTTGGCAGGTGCTGCCCTAAGCCCAGGCCACACAAACCCCTCACGCCGCACGGTGGACCCCACAATGATGTGAGGGCCCTGTGACACATGCCAGAGCCCCTCCCAGTGGAGGTTGAGCCCTGCGCTGACAGCAAGCTACCCCAACAGGTGCCCCAGTCCAGAGGGTCCTGAAGGCGGGTGACTGCTGCAGGCACAGGAGGCCGGACAGGGAGCTCAGAGCTGAGCAGCTCTGACACCGCAGAGCCAGGGCGAAGGGCTGGGGGTGGCGGAGGAGACGTCCAGGACGCATGCCCCCCACCCCAGAAGGGTCGGGTGTCTCCAGCCCCTTCCCAGAGGACATGATCAGAGCAGGTCACAGCCCGGGGTCACCTATGTGCCACCATCCTCAAGAAGCCACAGCCCACCCCAGAAACCACCCGGTCCTGCCCACAGCTGGGCCCCACAATCCAAGTATCTGCATGAACCCAAAGCCGTGCTGCGTATATTTCAGAAAGATGAGCTAGAAAGGACCCCCAGATCTGGCTGTAGTCAAAGCCCCCAAGACAGAAGGAGGAGGAGCCCAGGAGGCAGTGGTGCTAAGGACTCGGTGGGAACAAGGTAGCCATCGGGGTGGTCCCAGCCCCCGCTTTGCAACAGGGCCAGCGCCCCGACCCATGCCCACCCTCCTAGGCTGGCCCATCCCTCCCCCGGCCCTCCCAGGACCTGCCCTCAGCCGGGCACGGCAGGAAGACACTAGGCATAACTATATGGGGACATGGGAAGGGCCAAGGGTCTCCCAAGCTCATATCACCTCAGGCCTCCCTCCAGGGCCTGCTGGGTAGCCACCGGCCCACCCGGCATCTCCGCTGTGCCCAGGTGTCCCACCCGAAAGCAGCTCCCTCGCAGATGGACTGTGGGGCCGTTCCACTTTGGGGCACCCGGTACTCAGGCCCGCTGGAGCCAGGGATGGAGGCAGAGACTCCAGTGAGCAGACCCCTACCCAGGAGAGGGAAAGCCACACCCAGGTGGCTCACAGACATGGGGACACGTTTGTGGAAGCTCTTAGGACAACAGTCCAGGCCTTTACACACGGTTTTCTTCACAAAAACCCCACCACACAGCTGGCTTCCCACCCGTCCCCACGCCGCTGCTTACCAACAGCTTCCCTACAGCCCGGTCTCCACAGTCGACGCCCCCAGCCCACCGTTCTCCAAGGCCCTGGGAGTCTCCGCCCTTCACCTTTAGGGACAGCAGGAGCTCTGCTCAGACACAGCGCATCCTGCGGCCCTCCCACGCTCTCGCCCACCCCTGGGCCTGGCACAGTCCACAAACGCTGCGGCTGCACAGGGCGGCTCCGGGGCAGTACACAGTGCACCTGCTGGAGGGCTCTCCCTCAGGGTGGCTGCAGGGGCTGGGCTGAGGGACAAGTGGAGGTCCTCAGGAGAAGGCCTACCAGCCCCTGGAGCACGGGCCCCTGCTCACCGTACTGGGGCTCCTCTCCCTCCTGCTGGAATCTGAGGTCACCCCAGCCCCAACTAGTCAGGGTTAAAGGGGACCCTGATATGTTCCCACAAGCCACCGAAGCATCCATCTGGGGCAGGGAGAGGACGCGAGGTGGGTCGGGGGTGCAGCCTCAGCCAGAAGAGGGGCTGGGAGCCTGGCTGAGGGCACCCCAGACCCTAGTGGCAGAATCTCTTGGGCTGGCCCCACCCCTCCACGGGCCAGCAGGACTCTGAGACAGGGGAGGGTCCCTCAGGTCTGCGAAGGGCCAGGCGTCTCCTCCTGTATCTACCCCACCTCCTTCCCATCCTGCCTCAGCCTGCCCCTCCGTGGAGACCCCACCCCCAGCCCTCCGCACAGCCCCACGCGTATGGGAGCGGGGAGACGCTGCTGGCCCAAGGCAGGGCCATCTCCAGCCCCGATGGCCCCTCAGCACCTATTGCCTTGACCCTGGGCCACCTATCATACCCTGCACAGCGGGGCTGTGTGGGGTGGTGGCTGTGCTCAACCCCCTTGGGTATGTGCTGGGTGAGCGCACACCACCAACAGTGACGGCGCGCTAGGGCCTGTGGGATCCGCAGGGGGCACACTGTCCATCTGCAGCAGCCTGGCAAGGGCTCCCAGGGTCCACGCGTGTAGCACAGCCAGCCAAAGGGAGCAGGGCCAGGCACCCTCAGCTCTTCCGACACAACGCCCTGCTGCTACCTGGTGGGCCAGGTGCAGGGTCCCAGCAGCCCTCTGCAAACACCAAGACTCAGAGCCACTCAGCAGCAGGGCCCAGGTCACACAGCCGAGAATGACCAGAGCCCAGCCGAAGACTGACCTCAACACCGGCTCAGGAGGGCCGACCCAGGCCAACATGGGACACGGGTCCTTCGTGGACATGCCTCCCCCTGGTATCACGTGATCACACCCACAAGATGACCGCCAACCCAATGACCATCCCCCACAGGTCACCCACTACTGTCTGGCCACACTCAGCCTCCTGCTGTCAGAACATTGCGGCCTGAGTCCGGGTCCTGAGCACAGCAGAGTCAGGGCCTGGTCAAGTGGACAGAAGCCCGTGGGGTCCCCGGAGCACACAGGGCATCCTCCTGGGTCATGGTTACTCAGCAGAAAACAGGGACCCTGAATCCCGAGGCCCAAAGCCCTTGGCCCTTAACCCACAGAACCCAGCTGTGTTCACACCACCAGGAAGGAGGCGTCCGCGGTCCCGAGGCCTCCAGGTCAGCACCAAGAGAGGCCCACCTGAGTGTAAAGAGATAGCACTGCAAAGCCCGGCCAGGTCCCAAGGCCAGCGGCAAGGCTCTGCACCCCCCCAGGCCCTCCTGGACACAGCTGCTCTCTGGACAGCAGCCGGCACGGCCTTCTGACACTTCTATGCGCAGCATCAGTATCCACGAGAGGCTCAGGGCATGTCCACATGTGTGCAGTTCCACACGCCTCCCCCACACGCCTTGAGCCCATCTGTCCCTCCATCCTCATCATCAAAGTGACTGCCACCTCCTGTCCCCACAGATGCCGCCCAGCTGGCCTGGCTCTCCGCCTGCCCACCCGCCTTCCCTCCTCCACCCTGACGCCGCAGCGACCCTTCAGAGCACAAGCCAAGGCCAGCCCAGTGACCAGCATCTGTCATCTCGGTAATCCGGGAGGCTGAGGCAGGACAGCAACTCTGAGCCCCCACCGAGCAACTCGGCAACGTAGTGACACCCTATCTCAAATCAAAAACAAAGCATGACCAGGGGATGTAGCTCCGTGTGAAGGCCTGGGCTCGTTCCTAGGACCACACACACAGTCAGGCCACGGTGCCCGGCCGCAAACCCTTCCACAGCACCCCGATGGTGTGACACAGAAGCCCACGGCCACGGTGACCCTCCCCCTGAGACCCTCACTCCCCAGCTGCCGGCCCACCTCCATGCACTCATGAGCTGCTGTCTGCCAGGACACCCGGCTCCCCGCCCCCGGCCACACCCTGGGGCACCTTCCTAAGCCCCAGCCCGGAGCAGGGTCCCTAGCACCGGTGCCCTCCCATGAGAACGCCCCCCACCATAACGCAGCACTCAGCTAGGGGGCGCTGATCTGCCCCAGGTCAGAGGCTCCAAGAACTGCCCCTAGCTCCGCTGGGCTCACCCCCACCTGCCTGGGTGCCCACCCACGGCACAGGTGTGCAACGGCCTTACGGGCCAGGGAGGGCGGGGTGTGAGAAGTCCGGCGGTGCCTCCAGCAGCAGGGCTGCTCCCGCCACACAAGACAGGGGCAGCATCATCCCCCACCACATTCCACACGGCCGGCACGGAGGCCACAGGCCGTCCTGTCACAGGAACAGCACCCAGAATGTTTGGAAGAACATGCACCAGAGAACGAGATCACAGTGTGCGGACAGGAGCACGCAGCACCGTCCGTGAGCAAAGGGTGACGTGCAGAAGAGGGGGCCGGGGACGGCATGGGCAACGTGGGGACACCACACACCCACGGCACTCTGGGAAGCTGAGGCAGGGAGATCGCGAGTTTGAGCCCAGCCTGGGGACAGAGCCTGGGAAGGGCCACATGTGACGTGCCCCTCATCTCCAGCCGAGCTATCCATCTGCAACTTGGAGTGGGCCCAACCCCAGGACCTGTGACAGACGTCATCCATGAGACACCCAGGCCCGGCTCACAGACCATCAGGACAGCCATCAAAGCACCCCACGGGCCGGCCCCAAGGCTGCGTGACTCAGAGCATTTCTGCTAAAAGCTGGGTCATCCCCAGCTCTGTAGAGGCCCGAGATCCTGGGGGACAGTAGGTGGGGCTGAGGCAGACACAGAGGTGACCTGGAGAACACGGTGGGGACCCACTCCTCCACCCAGCCTGGAGTCGGGGTGGGCCAGCTGGGAGAGGCTGACAAGGTCACCCCGCGCAACCCAGAACCTCCAGGGCAGGCCAGAACCCCACAGGGGACATCTGCCCCACGGTCCCTCCAGCGGCACACGAGAGGAGGCCAGAGCTGGGCTGACGCAGGGCCTGGGGTCCTGCCAAGACTCCATCTGTCACCCACACAAGGAGGCATTCGGGGGGCTCACATGACACCAGCATGTGGAAGCAGAGACAGGCGGGGTGACGGCAAGGACAGCACCCAGCAGGGACCTGGCAGCCGGGCCAGAGCGGCCAACAACCGAGGCCTTTTCATCTGCCTGCTCGCCTTACCCACACCACACCGCTGCCCTGAGCTGCCCGCGGGCACTGGGCTGGGGTCCCTGGGGCCCATTTCCCAGCACGCAGTCTTCTGGTGATGTGTTTGTGAGCGTAAAAAGACATATGTACCGTGTGTGAGGAAGCACAAGTGCGTGAGCACGTGATAATCGTGTGTGTACACACACGTGCATGTGGGAGGCTGCACGCAGTGGTGAGTGCATGTGCTGAGCAGCTGCGAAGGCGTGGGCACCCTGCTGTGCAGTGGGAGTGGGGCACGGTTAAGTGCGAGCATGCACACACCTGCACAAGGCAGCAGGTGGGCAATTCACCCGCATGGGCTGCAGGTCTGGGTGCCCAGGTGTGCAAATTGTTGCTGGCCCCGAGATGCGACTCCAGGGTTGGAAAAGACCTGGACTGTGGAAGGACAGTGAGCAGGGAGGACGACAGGCCCTGGGGGCCGCGCACTGCCTCTGTGTGGAGGGCGAGGTCCGGCTGTGGCCCAGGCAGTTCCCACGCTGGGGCGCAGGGCTGTCATGTGGCCAGAACGGAAAAGGAAGGACAGACAGCAGAGGCAGGAAAGCAGAGAGGGGCCCAGGTCCCAAGGGCCTTCCTGCAGGTCCTCCAGCAGGCCCAGACTGCCCGGCCACCGGGTCCTGGCAGCCTGGAGAGAGACACCCCAGGAACTGCCTGTGTTGGGGAGCTTAACACAGACCCAGCGCGGCTCCATCCCCGGTGCCCACCTGGAGGTGCCAGGTTCCAGGGCAGTGGGCCAGCACAATGGCCCCTCCTGGCCACAGGCGAGGGTCAGAGGCGCAGCCCACATCAGCCTGTGAGGCACCGTGAGTGGTCACACGGAGGTATCCTCCCTCAAATACAGTCACCTGAGGGTCACATCCACCCACTGGAAGCACAAACAGGACCGAGGTGCCGCAGTCCTCACAGGCAGAGCCTCTCGGGCTCCAATCTCCCCTGCAAATCCAGAACCCACTCACTGCCCCCTCGCCCAGCTCTCACCAGCATCAGTGGGCGGGTCCTGCCCCATCCCCAGAGAAGAGCACCCCCGCTCCCAGGGCACGGGTGGGCACTGTCTGCCTGCGTCAGCGCCTCTCAACATGAGCGCGGGAAGGTGCTTTGTTCACTCTCCTGCTTACTTTTCGTTCTTCCCTTCTTTGGGGTGCAAGGGGGGAGCTACTGACCCCAGGACCTTGGCACTGAGTGACACCCACAGGAGGATTTTTTTCCTTCTTTCTCGAGACAGTCTCCCTAAGTTGCTAAGTTGCCCAAGCTAAGCTCAAATTCGTAATCCTCCTACCTCAGCATCCCACAGCACTGGATTACAGGTGTACACCACCATAGCCGGTTCCTTTTTTTCCCCCTCTGGAGACGGTCCCTGGGTTTACAATCCATTTCAGGGACCCACAGTACCCATCAGTGTATTAAAAGCACTGAGCAGTCCTGCAAAAATAAAATCTGCATGTCTCCAGTTTAAAAGTACCAAATGGACACAGGATCCCTTTGCAGTGATCACACGCAGCACGGCTGCTGACACCTGCCCGGGCCTACCGCTCCCCCACCCGCCCAGAACTAGAGAAGGGAGCGCACGTAGGGTCCCCCGGCCCCTGTGCGTCCACCTCGGGTCAGCCACTCCAGGCCAGGTGCCTCACTGGTCACTGCCCATACACTCCTCCTTCAACGAGGGGCCCTGAGGTTGGGGGTCCTGCCAGGACCCAGCGTGACCGCAGCTGAGGGGCCCTGCAAAATGTGTCGTCCAAGGGCCCGGGGGGGCAGCGGATCCAGGGAACGCTGAGTGGACCGGGCCGTCCCCCAGCGGCCGGAAGCCAGCCCCCCACGCCCTGCAACCGCATCAGGAAGCCGGCTCGGGCTTGCTGGACACCCCACCCAGGTCTCTTTCTTTCTGGTCACCTCCGGGCCACTGAGAGGGAGGACCTGGAAGAGTCGAGCCCAAGATAAGCGGCTTCCTGCTTCTCGCTCCCTCCCCGCACCCGTGCCCAGCTCCTCTGCTCCTACACAAACACGCGGCGCGGCGCCCGCCCTTCGCAACCCCGGCTCAACACACCGCGTCCGGGTCACACGGCCAAGGAAACGTGACAATGGCTCGGAAGGGGCCATGTGGGCAGCTGGGTGCCCTGCCCTCTGCTCGCCCCACCTCCACGGGAAGGGTGGGGGTGAGGGAGAAGTGAGAAGGGCGTGGAGAGAGAAAGGAACAGGTGCCGGTGCCAGGCCTCCCAGAAGGAACCGAGTGGCTCTTTACAACCTCTCTGCTCACAGGCCGAGTGCTGGGGCACTGGGCTCCCTGGCCGGGAGGGAAAGGGGCTCCCAGGGCTGAGACTAGAGGCTCCGGCTTCAGGTCTAAGGCCACAGCCACGCCGGCCAGTCTCCCTAAGTCCACCTGTTCACCCAACTAACACCCCCAGGCTGCACCCTGGACTCCTGCCATCCCCAGTACAAGCACCCACTTGTGAAGGCCATGAGTCCCACAGGCCAGCACTGCCCCTGCGGTGTCCCCACACGCCCACAGCCCTCGGGGACAGCTGGGGAGACCTGGGCAAATGCGAGAGAACCAACAAAGGGATGAGTCCAGTCAGGTGCAGTGGGGATCCCAGGACTTTGGGAGGCTGAAGCAGGAGGGTCTCAAGTTTGAGCCTAGCATAGGCAGCCCCCAAGACCCTGTTTCAAAATTTAAAAAGGCCGGGATGTAGCTGAGTGCAAAGACCCAGGTGGCCCCCTCCGACTCCCAGCCCACCGCAGTGCGCCCCGCCCCTCACTCACTGGGACCCAACCTTTCGGGTAAACAGGTGCGTCCGGAGAGACCAGATCACAGGCCCCTCCAGGACTGTTCACACAAACAAAAGCAAGACGCGTAAGTAAACCCTGCACTGAAAATGAATTTTCAAAAACAAACAACTGAGAAAGCCCAAACTCCAGGTGGGGATCCGGCTGCGTGTCAGAGAGCTTGTGACAACCTGGACCCCAGCGCAGGCCAGGCAGCCGAGTCCCCCACCTCCCCCACCCGCGAAGAGGCTGACTGCAGGGGAGGGCTCAGCCCAGACCCTCGCCGGTGAGGTCCTGGGGGCCTCCTGAGCTGGCCGGCCCCCAGTTCCATACCCACCCTGACGCGGGCCAGCTCAGGGCTGAGTCACCCGCTGCCCACAAGGCCCAAGGTTCCCCCACCCTGTCAGATGACGGCCCAGTAGAACCATGGGGACACAGGGACACAAATACCGACTATGCCCCCGCAGTAGCCTCCTGCTCTCCGAAAGCCAGCAGCGCCTGGGACTTGGCTCCAGCCCTCCTACTTCTGCCCACCCCACCCTAGCTCAGGACTCAGGAGGGACACCACGGCTAAGGACTGCCCCGCACGCCTCTGCCTGGGTCTCTCTCCCCCAGCTCAGGGCTCCAAGCCCAGGGCACTCTGCCACACAATGCCTTCAAGCCCTGTCCCCTCAGTGAACCCCAGGACGCAGGTCTGTCAGCTCAGGGCTTCCCTTGCTGTCACAGAGCCACCTCTGGCAGGCCCCAGAAGCCCCAGGGATGCCACTTTGATGTCTGCCCCCCAGCAGCCCCTTTGTTTCTCATAGACAGCAGAAGCACAGGGAGGGAGGGAGGGAGGAAGAGAGGGAGGGAGAGAGAGGGGGGCGCCAGCATCTGTAGGCCCAGGCACCCTCCCCAGGGGCCGGGCCGCGTCCCCACCGTCACCCCTGAGCTGGTCTCCGTGCCCACTTCCTGGTGCCCCCTTCCTACGGCGGAGACTCACTTCCTCCCGGAAGCAGCCACCCCTCCTGGCCTGCCTCTGACGTTCACCCCAGGACAAGCAGCTCCCTCCTTAGGAAGAGGCACAGGGGAGCCCAGAGGCCCGCAGCGTGGGGCTGCGTGACTCCCAGACACCTCCGTGAGCCCAGGACAGACCCCTCAGAAGACACTGAGGCCTTCACCCACACAGTGTCACCTGCCAGGCAGCAGCCCTCATGACCCCGGGCCTGGCCCCACAGTCATGAGCTCCCCCCACCTGGACAAAGCAAAGGCTTAAAAACCACATCGGCCAGGCCAGGCCCCGTGGCAGTGGCCTGCCATCCCTGCACTCTGCGCGGGAGGATGAGGCAGGCAGATCATAAGTTCAAGCCCAGCCA
>PVKB01009112.1:0-10436 GCA_004027205.1 Ctenodactylus gundi | reverse complement strand
TTGGGTCAGGGTCTGCATGTCCACCCCTTTCCCCGGGCATCCCACAATCGCCGTTCACCAGTAGATTGGGGACTCGGCTTTCACCTTTGTCCAGCCCACCCGGGTTAGGGTCTGCTAATCACCCAGTTCCCACTGGCATCCCGAGGTCTCCATTTCCTATTAGACTGGAGACACGGCTGTCACCTTTGCCCAGCCCAATTGGGTTAGGGTCTGCAAGTCCACCCCTTTCACTGGGCACCCCACGGTCTCCATTCCCTAGTGGACAGGGGACACGATTGTCACCTTTGCCCAGTCCACCCAGGTTAGGGTCCGCAAATACCCTTCTTCCAGCAGGCACCCAGCGGAGGCCATTCCCCAGTGGATTGGGGACAAGGCAGTCACCTTTGCCCAGCCCACCAGGGCTAGGCTCAGTAAGATTCCCCATTCAACTGGGCATTGCACGGTCGCCATCCCCATGTGGACCTGGGACACAGCGGTTGCCATCCCCCTGTGGAACTGGGACAGAGCGATCACCCATGCCCAGCCCATTGGGGTTTGGGTCTGACACTTGCCCCGTTCCACCGGGCGTGATGCCTTTGCCTACCCCAAGTCCACCAGGGACACCGCAGTCTCCTTTGCCCAGCCCACCCGGGCTTGGGTGTGCAAGTTGCCCCATTGGACCGGGCCTCCCGCTGTCGCCATTGCCCAGTTGTTTGGGGATGCAGAGGCCGCCTTCGCCCAGCCCACCCAAGTTGGAGGCCACAAATAGCCCTCTTTTATCCAGCCTCCGGCGGTCAACATCCCCCAGTCCATGGGGGACACCAGAGTCACCTGTGCCCAGCCCACCCGAGCTCAGGTCTGGAACTTGCCCCGTTGCACCAGGCTTAATGCCGTCTCCACCCCCAAGTCCACGGGGGATCCCGCGGTCACCTTCGCCCAGCTCAAGCAGGCTGGGGTCTGCAAGTTGCCCTCTTACCCCGGGCATCCCAGGGTCACCTCCCCGAAGTCTGTTGGGCACAGGGCAGTCACCTTTGCCCAGCCCACCTGGGCTCCATTCTGCAACTTGCACCCTTCCGTCGGGCATGCAGCGGATGCCGTCCCCCTCTCCACCCGGGTCACTGAGATCACGGTCACCCAGCTTGCAGCAGCCCCTCCGGCCCCGGAGGCGACCGTGGTGGCACTGGCTGCGAAGATTCCTGTGCTGCTGCTGCTGCCCTCCCAAGCCACATGAGACGGTAAGCATCCCAGCTAGAGCGGTCCTGAGCCAAGCCCTTTCTCGGGGCCTGAGCAGCTGGTCCACATACCCATATTTTTGTGGGACTTGGCTGGCATCCGGATCCCTTTGGGGTGTGGGAGAATGAGCATCAGAGGTGCACACAGGGTGCCAGGGCCCACGGAGTTCAGCCCTTGAGGTGGGGCATGGGATGCAGGCTGGCTGGTCAGGGACTGTGCTGGAATTTGCAGAGAGAGCCCTCCTGGGAGCCACATGTCTCTGTCTAGGGTACGAGACGAGGGGTGCCTGTTGGCCTGAGGGAGACTTTGAGGTCCTGTGTGAGATAGGAGGGAACACGTTGGGGCCTCTTCTTAAGGACGGTGCAAAAGGAAGATTCTGACCTTGGTCGGGTTTCCTGGACCAGTTCTTCCCTAAGAGCCTCTGGGCCGACAGATGCCAGCCTTGCTGGCCTCCGTTCTGAGGAACTGTTGTCGGAGTATTAGCCACCTGCCCTCCTCGGGCGAAAGTCCACCCATACGTGGCCCTTTCTTTTTTCTCTAAGGCTAGTGCCCGGCCACCTTCTCTGGAAACTTTGCATGTTGGGGGTTCCTTTCGCTGTTCCTTAAGGAGCATCCAAGGCAGGCCATCACACAATCTGCAAAACAGTCTGCAAAGTTGAATTTTCTGTTCTGGTGATAATCTGGTCCCTAGGTTGGGCTTTAACTGGCACCCTCCCTGTCTCTTGACCTCTCCAAGTCCTTTCCAACCCTGAAGCCCCATTTGGGATAGTCCTGCCTCTGAAGTAAGGACAGGTTGGACCTGCCCTGGGAATGGGATGTTGAGGGACATTGAGGTGATGATCCGGAAGTCTTTGAATTTGCGATTCTATTTTAGATACTGAGCTTTCGAGCCATGGTGAAAGTGTTGTTCTCTTGAGCAATATCCAATTCATTGAATCTAACTGCAAATTTCCATTTGCATCCTTTCTAAGTTGTCTGGTCATCATTTTTTTCTTTGTTCCCAGAAAGCACAAAGGAGGAAGGACACTCTCTCTCCTGTATCAGATGGAGCCCCCCAAAAACAGCCCAGCCTCGAGTAAGTGCAAGGCCTGTGTGCACATGTGGATGTGTTTGCAACTCCATAGCCGATGCACAGGTTACTGGATGTCCTATTTTTGGGGCTAGGGGTGGTTCATTTATCAGCAAGACAACTCTGTGTTTCATCAGAGGAAATATGACTTCTGTTCTTCTTGTCCTGCCATTTGCCTAGACACCTCAACCTGGAGGGAGAGAAAGAGGACCCGAAATGCATTCCCCTCCAAGGCCGCACGGAGGATGGGGGCACTTGTGCCAAGGTACCTGTTCAAGGCATCTCCAGGACCTCCAATTCCTGGGTCTTGCATCATGTACAAAGGCGTGTGGTCACAGAGTCAGGGTGGTGCTTACACAAAGAGACAGGCAGGGTGTTTTGGAGCTGGGAATGGCAGGTATTTCTTCCAGTGAGAGAAAGTGATAAACCTTCGAGGGAGAAGCCAAGCAGAAACAACAGGACTAAGTGTTGTTCTGAACACGTGTCCTTGGAAGCAGGGTGGCTTCCCAGGTGTCTCCTTGATGGACCTGGAGTGTTTCCCTGAGATCTTCAGAATGATCAGCTGATGAAGGTCCCAGCACAGCAATTTCCAGGAGGAGACATTTCCTGGCAGGATGGCGCCCATTTTCTGCCGCCTTGTGAGGACAGGGCGGGTTTCTGCATGCCCAATCCTTGGGGATTCAGCGACTGAGTCCTGCAGGTTCAAATGGAGATAGTCTGGGAAAGCTGACAATTTAAAGGACCAGCCCGATCCTCATTTAGAGTTCTTGTTCATCTCTTGTGAATCCAATACTGTCTTTAACCCCAGTGACTTACAATGTGTTCACTGAATGTCTAGCAGAAGATACCGTCAGCAATGAACTAGAGAGAAACCAAGCTGTGTACTCTGGGTGTGGGACGTCACAGCAGCCCGAGGCAGCACAGGATGCTTTCATCGTGGATGGATCTGTGTGTACTGGAAGAGAGTGTGACTGGGTCCTAACTGCCACTGTGCAGACATTCTAACCAACTGTTGAGTGTCAGATGTCAGTGCTTGAGGGAAGTACTCCTGCTTTATGAGATGACACTAACCTTGTTGATACAAAGAAGGAGGGGTGGGAGAAGAAGAAGAAGAAGAGAGAGAGACAAATAGACAGAGGGACAGAGACAGAGAGAAGCAGCCTCTGGTGTTACCTCTGCCCGCTTTGATTCAGTTGTCGGTCATGTCATGGGGAAATGCCTCCCTCTGTTACTGGCTTTCCTTAGGGACAGAGAGCCTGTGCCGGAGGAGGGTCTCGTATCCCACTCTCGTTGTGGGAAAGGAGCTGGGACGTGTGATCAGCGGGGGCTCTCTGCTCCTACCAGTGGCACTGTGAATGATCCCGAGTTAAGCGACATGTGGCATTTTGTTCTCTCAAGAAGCTTTTTTGTCAGGAGCCTCTGTCATGGGGGCCTGGTTTCCAGTCCCCACCCAGGAGGTTGTCGATGACAAGTGTGTCCCATCCCTGGCCCACACGTGTTCATGGCCTGTCAGGGGATTCTGCTGAGAGAAAACAAAACAGGCACATTCCAGCTTTGTCCGTGCTGGCATTTTCTTCCTGATGAAAGGGCTATGTCTTTCATTTTCCAGAAAGACAGGCATGGGAAAACATCCTTTCTGGAATTATTGCTTTCAACCTATATGCTTGATTATAAAAAATCGGTAGAAATCAGGGATTGGAAGATAGATGGTTTTCTCTGTGAAAGATTTCACAAGAATGTGGTTTAGTTGCACGGAAACTCTAACATTTTTTGGAAAATACAGTTGAAGCACAGTCTGGTCAATACTTTTCCAGCACCAGTTTGTACAAGTCAGATCCTAGATGCGTGCACTGGGCCTTCCCTCTTGGGCACTGAGACAGGTTGACACAGTCTGTGGGAATGCAGGCAGCGCATTGTGAGATCGCTGCATGCAAATGCTCTCTAAAAAGACTGAGATGTAATCAAACACTTGCAGAGGCCTTTGCTCTGTCAGAGAACTGGCTCCTTAGGAAGAAATCTTTTAACTCAACTCCAAGTGAGAACATTACCAGTGGATTCCCCGAGCTTTAATTTTTATATATTTTCTGTTTATCAGTTTGTTTCCCTTTCTGTCACCTTTACTCAGTTGTGCCACATGACCTGGGTACCAAGTACTTGGACCTAAGTACTGACTTATCTGCTAATTATGGTTCTGGGAAACAGGTGTGCATAGCCTAAATGGTCTTGATAGCATGGCATTGCATGTCAAGTCATTTGGAATCCAGCCTGGCGGTTCCTGTTCTGTTTGTCCCATATTGTGAATTTTAGAATGATCGTCAACATATAATGGCAATAAGAGAATGGGAAATACATTTGAGATTCCTACAATATTCAAATTCTTTTTGTAGTTTCACTGACTTAAAGGCTTCTAATAATGTAACAATGGAAGTCTCAGGGGACGCAGTGTTGGATATATAGGAGGCAATGAATCAATATGATATAGAACTGTATTTTGTCACTTGTCCTCATGTGGATTTTGCCTCAGCTAGTTTTAGAACAGGAAAAGAAGTCAAACCCCTTGCTCTACGCACAGCACTTGGGGAAATAAAAGGTGGAATTTATTTTTTTACTACATAGGGAGTCCGTGTCTCAAAAAAAAAAAAAAACCAAGAATGTTTACGTCCTTCCCTTTTCACTCATTTTATGTCTTTTCCCTCCTGTCTGAAACTCTGATAGGGAGCAATTCTGACAGAGCCAGTGACTGTGTAATCCAGACGGTATTAGGAAAGCTGATTGTGGCTGTGCCAGGTAATCTTTTGTTTTTAAAAAAACTTTTAAAATCCTGTATTTACTAAAATTCTGGCCATGACTTTATGTACCAAGATAGTGCAGAGCAGGCCTGCCAAACTACTTGTGTAATGTCAACCATGACATTTTTTTGAATGTAATAAATTTTGTATAAATTGGGCTCATGGCCTTAAGCTGGCACGTCTGCGTTATTTCTTAGGTACATGTAGGTCAGGTAGAAGAGTTTTAGGCTTATCTCTCTAGTGAGGGCCCATTGCCTTACCCCGTTTGATCCCTGACTGGGTACCAGAGGACAAATCCCCCAGATGCCCAGGTCTGTTGGATGATTGGGAGGTTGGTCTGGGTTGGTCATCCCTTGTCGTATAAAGAAACCGTCAACATCCATGAGCCTGTAGAACGTTCATATTCACTCTAGACTTTTCTATTTTCAGAGAATTCAAATGAGTGTTCATTTAAATATCTCATGTGGAAGTGTTCTATTGACTCCATTGTTTTCTCCCCACGGCCTGTGAGAAAGGTGCTCGATCACGGTTCAGTCGTAGACAAAAAGCCCCACGCGCCCTCACTGGTAAGTTTTCTAAGAAACTGGTGTAATTGTCATTCTCCATGTGGCATGACTGGTCATGGAATACCACTCAATCTCACGAGACCTACATCTTCTTGAGAACTTACTATGTGCTAGTCTGTACACGCTTACAGTTAGGACATTAATGGCATCATTAAGAAAAGTAAACTTCTGTGTTTGGTTTTCATTTTAAAAACAGACCTGTCTTTGCAAAGACTTTCAGCATCCTGTGACAAAGCCATGTACATTGGTGTTGCTTTCTCTCTGCCATTTGTGTCTCTGAATCAGTCTCCACATTTCTGGCTTGTTCTCCCACCTGCTCCTCTGTTGCCTGTGTGGGAAACCCCGTGACATGCATCTTAAGCCATGAGGGAGCTCGTGGCTCCTGCCTGTGTCCAGAACTGCTCCAGGTCTGAAAAACCATGTCAGTTGAACTCACGAGGACTCCTAAGAATCTTCGCAGATTGTCTGAGCTGCTACCACTGCTTGTTACCCAATTTTGTTATTCTTGTGGTCATACCTTGCAGCATTTGTTTTGAGGAAATTTGAAAAAGACCTGACATGTCACTTCAATGAATGAGCAACACATAACTCACCCTGTTGATTAATCTGTTCAAACGGTGCAGCCAGCAGAGAAACAGCCATGGGGATGAGGGACGGTGTGAGAGGCAGCTCTGGAGACAATGACAGCAACCATGAGGACAACCTGGGAGCAATTTTCAGATGCTCCCTGCCTTGTGCCAGGGGCCAAAGGTTGCTCAGCCTTGTCTCCGGGTACCCTGGCGTGGGCCCTGAGGTGACCCTGCTATGGCTTAGCACGAGTCCGTGACTGAGGCACCTGGAGCTGAACATTTCCATCTGCTGATCGTATGTGTTCCAATGCTCAGACTTAAGCACGGCAAGTCCTCCTGCACAGAGACGAGGGTAAAAGACACCAGGTTTCAGGGATTGCTAATGCATTTACCTAACAGAAAAGAAGCAATAATAACAGTGTTTCTTAGAGAATAAATGCTTAGTATAACTGTAGTCACCGAGGCCAGTTTCCTTCAGGCACTTTCTCCTCTTTTTCTGTTTAGAGTTTTCACCGGTAATCCTTGGGGTGGGTGCGGAGGGCTGGGAAAGGGCAATCAAGCATTTGTAGCAGTGACGGGTTGAAGAACCGTCTTTCTGTATTCAACTTGTCACAAACGCCATTAAAAGACAGCAACATTATGCTTGCAGTGATTTCAATTCCTCAGTAGGTTTGAAAACAGAGCATGGATGTGTGATCATCTAATAAGACAATCGAAAATTTCAGGAACAGAATTCAGGGCTTGTGTGTCACCCAGTGGTCCATTCACTCGTGCCTGTTTTGAGGAATGAACTTCGTGCTGTTGCTGGTACAGAAGCTTTGTTTCTCTTAATTCCCGGAAGATGCTAGAAAGAGGAAAGAGTCACACATTGGACTTGGATTCCTGTGCGAGGTCAAGTGGATGAGCAAGAACTCACCGAGTTGCAGCTGGACCTTCCACCTCACATACAGCTGCTGTTGTTGGATGTGTGCTCTTCCCGGTGCACCTTACCTGTCACTCCACATGATGGCCTTGGTATGTGGGCTTGGTCCGGTGGCGCCTACTCACTTGACGAGAGTGACACCACTCCCTGGAGTTAGCTGTGTTCTTCCTGCAAACATTCCCATGGCTTCTGATACAGCTCCTGTTATTTTGGGCCATCACAGGCTGAGGAGGTCATCTTACGTGGTGTCCAGGGCTCACTTAACCTCTGAGTCAGGTAGGGAAGAGGACCATAGGATATCCAGACTCTGGTGGATGTCTGGGTCCGACAGTCAGCCTCTTGTTCTTATCGGCAGGCCCTTCACTTTCCAGCCTCTGGCCTCCCTGGCCCTGTCTCTACCTCTGCCTGGAAGTAAGATGAGCAGGTTTCACTCCACACGCCGTCTCGTGACACCCTGGTCCCAATTCTCACACTAAATGCTGTAAGTTTGAGAACTCAGCAGTGGGACATACCATTCCTCTCTCTAAATTGTCAGGTTTTACCTGTAGTATTGATATTCCTTTAGTCCTTCTGGAGCACCATCAGGCAGGTTGATTTATTTTTTCTTCAGTCCAGTTTAGAGTTGTTTTCTCTGTTTGCATGCTGGTGGCAAGTGACAGGGAGGGCGTTAGCCAATTTTAGCAGTGACACCTCGAAGACCAGTGAGGTTATGATCAACTTGTCTCAATCGCCATGAGCATTCGTGGGAAACGTAAACACAGATGGCGCCAGCCGTGTCACCTCAGTATGGTGTCAGGAAGCCGTCCACCTGTTTATCTTATTCCAGTTTGGCTAAAGGGATCTGACTCCACATAAACATCTCTCGACTGTATCAATCTACCATCACGGATGAAGACGTCCTTACCAAGGAGAAGGCACTGAGCTGGATTCTCCACCCGCTGAAGGCATTTTGCCCACTCCACATCCAACCCAAATGCCTCTGGCCTCACTCCCCTTCCTCCTCCTGGGTACCTGGAGGCCTTTCCTACTCTGTTCCTACATCAAAACTAATATCAACTACTTCTCCCGCACACCCACCTGGCTTGTTCCTTGTTCGGTTGTAGGCTTCACTATGAAAAGGGCAAATCTCAATCCTGCTGCCATCGGTCCCTGCTGCCACTTACAACCTTTGGATCAGTGAGAACTGAGAAGCATGATGAGAGTATCTGGAGTTGCGAAGCCAAGGAAAAGAGTGTCAGTCACGAGATTCCTGTGTGTGTTTTAGCCAGTCCAAGAATGACCATCTCTTGCTGGTGGAAGGGCTCAGCAATGGCTGGCTGGAGAAGCGCCAAGTCCGCAGGTTTTATTTCCCAGCACCACCTGAGATGGGCATAGTGGTGCACACCTGTAATCCCAGCACTCGGGAGGCAGAGACAGTAGGATTGCCATGTGTCTGGGGCCAGCCTGAGCTCTATGAAAGTTCAGGACCAGCCTGGGATACAGACCGAGACGCTGTGTGAAAAGAAAGAAAAAAAAAAGCGTGACTATCTGGTCCTGATGGATTCTCTCTTCCTGGGAGCAGCTCGGTGTGCACCTCACCTCACTCCCTTTTCGCTTCTTCTCCTCCACCTCCTCACTTGGTTATCCTCAATATTTGATTGTCATGGATTTTATTTGTCAGCTTCTTTTTTTTTTTTGAGCCTAACCTCACGTTTATATCCACAAGTGCCTGGTGATATGAAGCCCTCTCTGTTTGGTTACAGCCCAGTTAGGGAGTTGTTACTGCAATTTTGAAAATGCCAGGTCTAGACTTGGAAAATAGGACCGTGATATTCGCACATGAACCGATGAGAACCCAAATGCTGTATCTTTTTTGAATTTGGAAAAATGGTCATCATTTTCCTAGAGTGCGTGGAGAAGCAAAGACATGCAGAAGCATTTTCAGTGTGACTCACTGTAACACACACGGTTGAACGAGAGTTGTATAAATGAGGTTACGTGAGTCACTCTCCTGATCCCACTGTCTACACACTCAGGTAAGAGGAAAAGTTCCACCTTGGGCTGTGCTGTCAGCTGCGATGATCCCACTCCCAAGGACACCCTGCCTGGGTCACCAGCACATCCCTCGGGAGGACAGCTCTTTGGAGTGTGCCTGCAAGACATCTGTGGCCATGACGAGGTGCCGAAGCCTATCTTAGTAAGTCTCCGTTGCGCTTGTAAGCACGGGAATGAGGAGAGCTGGGAGAGGGCGAGATCTGGGAGGTAAACCTGTGTCCAAGGGCAGAAAGGGTGACCATTACTCTGCCTTTGGCGAGAAGTCTTTGTTGTAAGTTCTAAACCTGAAAGTTTTATGCAGCTATTATAGAATGACAAGGGAGAACTAATAGGAAGAGTTACTCGTGTCTAGGTATTTCAAGAGGACCATGGAACACGTGCTCAGAGAATTTTGGATTGGTTTTCACACACAGCAATTCCACAGTCCTGCTAGTGAAACCCTTGGTGGAGCTTCACAGCACCCTGGAACTTCTTGAGTGTTCACCAAGCACAGACCATTCAATCACATTCTCTAAGCTTTTGACCTAGTTTGTCTTGCAGGTGTTTCAGCATAAGTGCTTACCCTCCAGCACTAAGCTATTTCCTGGAGGTAGAATTAGTGAGATGAAAACTCCTGAATTTGTACTGTCTGCCTTCGACACAGTAAGTAATCCCAGAGGAGCAGCACCTAGTGAGTACCCAACACCATGATGACTGCGTGTCCGTAAGTGCACACGTCCTTTGTCACTCTTTCTTTATCCTTCGCAGCAAAGTTAGGATGTGGTTATGTCACTAGCCAAGCTACTGTGCAGACCGCAGTTGAAAACAGCTACAGACCTTCCCCAGATGACGCAGGAGGGAAGTGTTTACTGGGCTCCCGGACCTCGTGGCTTCCCTTCTCCACACCTCCTTCTCTCTCTGTGCCAGCCAGAGAGGATGTGTGAAGAGAAATGAAGCAAAGTAGAAAGCACATAGTCTGCTGTCTGCAGTGCTGTGAGAGGATAATACTTTGTTTTAGCAATGAAGACTAACGTGCCCAAAAGCCTTCTACCCAGCTACATGGGTGTTGCCCTTTGCTGGGGTCTTTCCAGTCCCAATGCATCATGGGTCCCATCGTGTCGGCTTCTCAACCCCATCTGGCTCAAGTGCTTTAGGGTTCCTCCCTGGCCTCTGTCAACCAAGCTGGACGGTACCCGATAAGTCGCTTTGCAATGTGAAGAGCCACTTTGCATCTGTACTCTCTGCCCTACAGGATATGCTCTCCATTCTGAACAAAAAAGGCCCTGCCACGAAAGG
>PVKB01009111.1:0-10446 GCA_004027205.1 Ctenodactylus gundi | reverse complement strand
GTCAACATTTCCCTAAATCCGCATTCACTGCACACGAGGCAGGTTCCTGGGTCTCGCGGTTTAGGAGGTGGACACCGTGTGGGGCGTCTGCACCCGGCTACACCCCGTCTCCCTGTCTCTGGCACCTTGTACATCCATCCCATCACCGTCCTCTCTCCCCTCTTTCCTTCCTGCGTTCTGTCTCCTTTCTTCTCCCTTTTCTCTCCACCGTCTTTCTCTCCTTTTTCTCTCCATCCCGTCCATCCTTCTTCCCGGATTTCCTCACCCCTGATCCCCTCCCACGGCTCCCCCTTTCCTTCTTTCCCCCTTTGTCCTTCCCCCGGTTTTACTCCTGCCTTTCTTCCCTTCTCTCTCTCTGTTCTCAGTCTCTTCCTTCCTCTCTGTTTCCTTTACGTCTCTGTCTGACGCCCTGTCCCTGGGTGGCCGTAGAGCCTCCCGTCCTGGTCCCTGTCCCCGTCCTGGTGCTCAGGGCTTGTTCACACTCAGGATTCTGCAGCCTTCTCTCTCCCGCCTATTTTACTCCCCTGTTCCTTACCCGGGACTCCTCCACCCCCTCTATCGTCTCATTCACACCTTCAGTTTCTGGGTCAGCGTCTCAAGGCCGGTCATCAAGGACAGCTCTTCAAGTAGTCACCTGTTGCTGTTGGTGGCTCTGATCCCGTGTCAAGCAGACCAGGCTTGGCTTCCCTTCCCTGCCTGGTACTGGTCCGGTTGGGTGGGTCCTCTCTAACTCATGTGTCCTGTGCTGTCACTACAGAGGGCATCAGACCTCCGGAGACAGTCACCGTGCACTGCCAGCTGTTCCATTGCTACCTATGGTGGGAAGAGCCCCAGACGCTGGGACCCATGAACCCTGAGGATTTCACGTACCAGCTGGACATCCAGAAACAGGACGTGAGTAGACAGTGGCCCTGGTCTTCCTAGAAGCTGCAGAAAGGACACACACATCTGCCACCACTGGACACGGCCCAGGGCCTTGGTACATGCAGAGTTAGAAGGGAAGGAGGATCTGCTGTGGGAGAGGAGGACACACACAAGATCCTCAGGACGAAGTGTTGGGCGAGGGGATGAGGTTGCCACGGAAACATGGATCTCCAGGGTAACCAGCAATGGGTCCTGGGTACTGAAGAGAGATGTAGGAGAGGACAGAGGAGCTCAATTCAAGTTACCAGGGCCAGGTAGGGAGGGGAAGGACTGTACGTCTGTCACCAGCTGTGCTCACCTGGACAGGTGTGTCTGGGGCCGTTTCATGTTCTCTTGGGCCACTTTCCATGTCTCCATCTGTCTAGGCCAGCTGCTCATGAACACCTGGGAAGGGTCTCTGTGTTTGTGCTGGTTTGTTTATATACATATTTATTTTGAGTAAAGAGAATTTCATAGGCCATATAGGACATATATAATATACCTCAAGTATTGCATAAAAGTCTTCTATCAAAAAAATTTTTTGGAGACCCAGTCTCATTCTGTAATTCAGAACATACTGTGACCCTCCCAACTCAGTATGCCATTTTCGGGGGTGGCAAGAATGTGTCACCACAGCCAGATTATTTTTAGCACTTTTGGTTCAAAATTTTTCATCAAGAAATTTACAAAATCCCGTTACAGTGGGATGCACATAGTACAAGCCTCTTCCCAAGTGTCTTTAGGGAAAGATGGACAGAAACTGGTCTGGACTCCACTGGTCACGGACCTCAGTGTCTCCTACTCCTACACACATCCAACCACACCAAGGAGTTTAAATGCTTCTGTGAAAATCCTTATTAATGTTATATAGAGACTCACGTTTATCTATTTATTTTCCTTCTAGGGCGATAAATTTGACGATGGGAGTCGACTGGTAAGTTTGGAGTCAGCTCAGTCATCTTTGTGGACAGTCCGTCAGCTTCTTCCTGGTCACTGGGACAAAGTACCCAGCAGTCACAGTGGAAGAGAGGAAAGGTTGACTCTCGCTTATGGTGCACAGGTCACAAGCAGTCCCACGCACGCGTGGTTGGCCATCATAGATGGGCGTGGTACAGCTGCACATTGCATCATGACCAGAAACAGGAGATGTTGGTAGAGAAGAATAGATTATTTCGGGGAACAAGCTCCGTGACAGTCCTCTGCCAATCTGGCACGACCTCTTAACAGTGCATGAAAACAGTAGATTACTTCATGTGACTCAACCAATGCGTATCATCCAATCGCCTTCAAAATACATGAAGCTTTCAGGTGGGAGCATTCCTCATCTGACCTGTAACACCTGCTCCAGGTTTCCCAAACTCTCCTGTTCATGTCCTAATGAAAATTCCCTTTACACAGCTCTAGAGTTGCTAAAGTTTTAAGAATCCCAGCACCATAGAAAAGTTCAAGTCTAAATTCTCTTCTGAGACTCAAGGTCAGGCCACAGCTATAAGTCTCTGTGAAAATTGAAGAAAATTTAAACTTTTCTAAAGTACAAAGCCGAATGTAAATATTCCCCTTTCAAAGAGGGGTAATCGGTAGGCAGAAAGGATTTGGAGTAAAGCAATACCTAAATCCAGATGGGCAAACGTTAAATGCTTGAGTTTTGTTAAATCCTGTGGTTCTATCTATACCCAGTACCTGGGCTAAGCTATGGTGAGATGCTAGGTCCAAAGGTTTTAGATGGTGCCACCCCCATGGCATTACCTAGTGCAAACACAATGACCTAACTCTGGGGTTGAATTTACTGAGTGGCTGTGGCTTGTCTAGGTGGCATCTCCACAGCTTTCCAGATGTCTCTCACGGTTTAGTGTTAAGCCAGGCTTCTAAACCACAGAGGCAGGAAAAGTCCCATCTTTGACTTCACTTGTCTGATACCAGTTTTTAAAAAATATTTCTTAGTTTCAGTCTCATTCCTGGGACACAACACCATTAGAAAGGCAGAAAGTTTATTTAGGTACACATGGTCAGGAGGTCACAGCCCATTGCTAGGTGCCTCCCTAGAGATAATCTTGTCCACAGCATCCTGGCTGGGAAGCAGAGGCAGTGACGGGAAGCCTTCGCGACACCCTGTTGCTTCAGGTGATCCGTCAGTGATCCTCCCCTGCACATGTGACCCACACAACCCAAAAACACATGAAATCTACGGGTTAATCAATCCACTTAGCCTGACGGGCCCTTACCATCCAGTCACCTTTCATCTCCGTCAGGCTTGAGAAGGACATTGCAGATCCAAATCAGAAAAAAATTTGTTTGTTTAATTTGGGACGGGGTCCCGCCAGGTGGACCAGGCAGGACTTTACGTGGGTGATTCTGTTATCTCAGCCTCCTGAGTGGTGCGTACCAAGATACCACAGCAGACGGGCTTGGATGATATTACAAAATCCCTCATTTATAGGGTGGTTTTCATCCCACAACGGACAGTACGGACTGGAAACCTTCCCACTACTCATGTTGGCTTGCTTCTCAAAGCCCCTGTGTCTGACTTTCTGCTTCCCTCCACAGATCGACGTCCCAAAGAGCATGCGGACTATGTATTCCTTCTACAGCAAAGGGCCCCAAGGCCCTCACACAGTGCGGGTCAGGGGTCTCAACCTCAAGAAGGGGTGGTGGGGCGCTTGGAGCCAGCCTGTGGAATTCGGTAGGCACAGCTGATGGACACGGGGGATGACATGGGCCCACACAAAGCAGAGTGGTGACTTCCGCCTTCCAGGAGATGAGACAGAAACTCTAGCTGCCTTGGGGCTTCTCAACATAACGGAGCTTTGGGTGATGAGTCTTCCAGGGTAACACTACAGCTGCGGCTTTGTTGGTCTCTGACCTGCCATGCCTCGGAGGCTGCAGGGCCTGGCAGGATCTCCCACATCTACCTGTTGAGTGTTAGGAGCACACCACACTTCCGTGGGTCAGCCTTATCTTCCTAGGTAGCTCACTGAGACCCAAAGTCGGGTACTCCTAAAATCTCGCACAGCCCACGAAGAGGCTCCATGATAACCTTCCCTCTAGTCCCAGTTCAGTGCTAGAATTCCACCTTTAGAGTCAGGATCTCACTAGGTCAGTTCTTCCATGAGATGCTTAGCGCGCACTGTGTCTGTTAGGACACAGCCCCCTCCCGAGGCTGGGCACCCCTGAGGACAGTTGGCCTGTGCCCCGGGAACCTTCCCTTCCTCCACCCCAGACCACCAGCCGGGACCTGAGCAGAAACTGCCCTGTCAGTGGCGACTCTCTGCAGTAGGAAGCAGAGGGTCCCGGTGGGGTTGGTGGCCTGGCACCACAGAGGGGAGGATGTCGCCCACCAGGCTGATGTGTGCTGCTGGTCAGCTGGTTCACCAGGAACACCCGGCCTTCTCGTCCCTGGCTTGGGGTTCCCAGGGTCAGATCCTGGTGTGTGTATGGCGGTCACGTGCATACACGGCTGTGTGCACAGGCCAGTCACAATTGCTGCCTATTCCCTTGTGGGGAGTGGACGTGGGTCATGTGGGAAAGTCATCCACAGGTGTCCCAGGAGTAGGAGGCTGAGTCGGGCTGGAGTCCATGCTCAGGAAGAGGCAGAGAGGTGTCCAGTGTGGGCAGCTGCAGCCAGCTTCTGTCCTGATTCGCTGGGAGGACGCTGGTCCTGAGACCCCTCTGCACACAGGAACGTGGAACGGTCTTCCCACAGGGGTGCAGGCCTTCCCTCGAGGGAGATTCTGAGATGGGAACGTGCCAGAAGTCCTGCTCCTACCCTCCGGGACGTCCCACGTGATGTTAGATCCAGGGTTGGCCCTACGGATCCGGCATGGGGGTCTACACAGTCCTCCACTCCCAGCCCACTTTCTTAATTGTCCTTTTTAGACAGCTCTACACCAAGGTGCTACCTTATTTCCCAGGCTAGGCCCCACTTGGAACGCTCCTGCTCCAGCCTCCCACACAGAGTGCTGGGCCACAGGAGAGATTAAGTGGCTTCCCTCCTGCACCGGGGAGAGCCTTCCCGAGTGCTTTCCCCATGGACCCCAGGCTGGGAAGATGGTGGCCAAGGGTTGGGGAGTTTCGGGAGGAGGGGACAATTTCCAGGGGCTGCTGTCCCCAGCTCTGACCTCTCTGACCTCAGGCAGGCTGTTGTTATTTTGACGGGAGCAGTCAAAGTCAAGGCAGAAGAGAACAGAGGGGTCCTGTTTTCCAGGTCTGCCTCTCTCCTGGGACGAGGACCCTGTGTTCAATTTGACTTTCAACCCTGATACCATGTTGCTGTCGTGGGTCTGCCGGAGGGACGCCACTAACTTGAGATGTCTGATGTTTCATGGACAAAAATCAACTGTGCTGCTGGTATGCCAGGGGTAGTAACCTGATGTCCACGACCCCCACCTGGGCATAAGAGGGGTGCAGAGGAGAAATGATGCCCAGGCTGCGTCCGTCCGTCCCCCCCGCCATGGTTATTTTCACTGTCTGTCATCTTTCCCTTGTCTTTCTCTTGGTGGAGGCTGTGCTAGGCGGCCAGCATCAAACACAGGCCCACCTGTCACACCAAGCTAGAGCCCCAGGCCTGGTTTATTTTATTTCTTGGGGCATGGTCACTCCAAGTCGTTCAGTGGCCCAGCCTGGGCTGGACACTGGCCTTCTCCTGCCTCAGCCTCCCACAGTGCCGGGATGACAGGCTTCTGCCCACCACCACAACTGACTTCCTCAGTTGTGCTAATCTCAGCCGGAGATTGGTCTTTGATTTTCCACAGGAAAAGGGGCTCCAGCAGGGTCCACTTGGGGTCCCCGGAGGGGTGAATTGGGGGCATGTCACCAAGGGAAGCGAGGAGGGGGAGTCAGAGGGTCCTAGTGAGAGCTCAGCCTGAGGGGATGCGGAGGGGGACGTCTACCTGCTGACTGACGGTGTGACCACAACATCTCAGCCCAAGAATGGAGAATGTCAGTGCCGCTTCGACCCCACCCCGCTCCACCGCGGTGTCCAGCTGGAGTTGCGCGCCAACCTGCACCACAAGGAGGTCCGCGAGCAGCTGGTCTACTCCAACCCAGGTAGGCGCTGAGGAGGAAGCAGCGGGCCCCTTGTTCCACCCCTGCCTTTAGTCAGGACGGGCGCTCCCAGATGTCCTGGATGACTAAGCTCTTCCGTCACAGGTTTGGTGGGCTCCGCAGCCAGAGACTTCACGTGTGTTGTCTACAATGAGGCCTATGTGAACTGCACATGGAAGAAAGGTCCCACGGCACCTGAGGACGTCCAGTATTTTTTATACCTTCTAGATCATGAAAAGTGAGTGTTTTGCCATGTCTGCACCACCATGAGGGTGGCAGAAATGTGTGAAGGCAGATGGGATGGGAAGGGTGCCTTTGACCCCAGGGCCTTGGCACTGAACGACATCTCCAGCTTTTATGTTTTTTAATTTTAAAACACAGTAACATTAAGTTGGCAATGGCCCTAGGCTGGGCTCAAGTTTCAAATTCCCATTGTCTGTAAACATCCCAGTGGGCCATCGTGGCGGGCACAGGTGTTCTCATGTCCAACATTTCCTTTCACTCTGTTCATGTGGGAACTTATTGGAATCTCACCACAGAAACGTAGAAATGGAGTGTCCTCACTACATGCCTGACTCAGGGACACACACCGGGTGCCACTTCTATGACCACTGGAGGTTGCAGTTCCAAAACTACTTCCTGATCAATGGGACCAGCCAGAGCACCAAGATCCAGTTCTTTGACACGATACTGATGATCTCGGATATGGGTGAGAAGGGGACCCGCCGTTTCATGCCGTCTGTCCCGGAGTCCCTTAGGAACCTTAATCCTGTATAGGGCTGCTGTGGACCCAGTCTCTGGAAGGGCAGCTACTGCCATGGCCGTGCTCACAAGGGGAACTGGCTGGGTGGGATTCTCTCCTGTGTTCTGAGCATCCAGTCCAGCTTGTGTCACCCTGGTGTGGAGCCAGTTCGAAGTTCAGTAGATGGAAGCATGGGGCAAGAGGATGTGGACTTTGGAGTGACTTGCGGGGAATGTGGACACACCCACCTAGTGCACAGACCTGGAAGCACCTGGAAACGTGACCTCTCCCCCCTCACCACAGCGTGTCTTGGGCTCTCTTTGCAGAACACGTTGACCTGCCAAGCAGCAACTCTCCACTTAACATCACCTATGTGATCTGTAGCCCGACCTTCTGCATGATCCAGTGGGAGCAGCATGGCCCCCTGGCCACATTGTCTCACGTGGAGTACAAGTACCAGCTAGAAATCCAAAGAAAACAGGTGAGCACAAATCGTGCTGCCCCCACGAGTGCAAAGGGAGCAGAGGGCACGAGAGAAACAACATAGGAGAGCGTTAGAGGGGTGGAGGGCAGTCAAGGACGTGTCACGGGGTGGCGGGTGGAGGAAGATTCGTAGTTATGAATGTTGAGACCCGGTCACACCGGCCGTCCCGAGGACGATGCTTTCCGTGCTGGGAGGTCGAATGTGATGCCCACTCAAGGGTCAAAAGCAATTTGCAAGAGGTAGACGGGACCCACCTCATGTTTTCTGAGTCCCGGTGTAGGTGTGGACGTCCCATATGTGTCTGTGTTCTCAGCTGTGTCTAAGGAAGTCATGTGACTGTCACCTTTCCATGTCCTAATGGGCCAGGTTCAGTCTTTTCTATCAAGCATCTAGGTCCAAGTTAAGGACAAGCATGTTGTCTTCATTTGTTTTTCCTTAGAGGAAGCACCAGTCTTCCATCACTTACAAAATATATGATTAATTCATGAGTTGTATTAGCATTTTCTTTTCAATAGCTTTTTAAAAAATACCATTAAGAGCTGCCAATGGCACAAAACCAAAAACTCAATGGTGGGCGCCATGTTGGTCACGCCTGTTTCGGACGGCTTTCTAGGCATGGGTGGAGAAAGTCGACCCGTGAATGGTCACAGAGCTTGGGGTCCCCATGGGCACCGCATCCCAAAGGGCGAGTACACGAAATGTTCCCGTGAGCGTCCTTACCGATGACAATAATGACTCTGCTCTTCCTTTCTGTTGCAGGACCTTGAACTTGGCCGTAACCGTCCACTGGTGAGTTGGAACTCAAGCGCAGTTCTCTCAATTCTCCCCGTCCGGGTCACTCACTCATCTCTAGGACAGATGAACCAACCTACAGCTTAATCTAGAAAACATTTATCATTCAGCTCATAGTTCAAAGGTCTCAGTCAGTCCGTGTATGGTCAGACTACAGTGGCAGAAGGGCTTAATTCATGGTCTTTCCACCAGAACCCCCCAGGTGAGCAAGGAAGGGTGGAGCTAGCATCTGTCCTTCTGGGTCGTATGACAGCGATGGGCACTTATGGGTTCCTCCCAGTGACCCTCCAGGTCACACTCCTGGCACTCTGCCACATGCCCACAACCGCCTGCATGTCTTAGTCTACCATCTACCCCACACCTGTCCTCCTTCCCTCAGTGTGACCCACTCCTGACCAGGCCCCACCTGTAACCACACATGGAACCCATAGGTAACCCACAACACTCAAATGCAGGAGACTTTGGGGGACGTTCTGGTCCCGACCACAATCCCACCCCAAATTGCGGCTGCGTGTATCACCCCATGTTTAACTTGGTGATTTTCCTGTCAAAGATCACAATCCACGGGAGCAGGAGGAACACGTACACTTTCCCCACGCCGCAGACGCAAGGCCAGTACACGGTGCGCATCCGCGCTGCCAACAACCTCATCCCGCAGTGGAGCGCCTGGAGCCAGCCGGTGGAATTCGGTAGGCACTGATTGCATTGGGAATGAAGCAGAGAATCATGGGTGTGGGCAGACTTGGTGACGTCAGCCAGGGCCCAGGCCCCGGTTCCAGCGGCCCTGCACAATTCACTGCAGTAGTGAACTTTGCTTGAGCCAACCCAGGAGATGCAGTGACCGTGACAGTCCCTGATTTTCATACGTGGGACGTTGGGGCATTCGTCTTTCCACAGCTCTCAGTGTGGACACGCTGTCTAGCCTTGCACAAGCAAGGGGCTCTGATCCATCCTCCCCGCCCCTGCCCCTGCCGCAGTCCTACTGGAAGCACCAAGCTGCCTTGGCCTAGTCACTGTCCCCCATTGGAGCGCAGCCAGGAGAAAGCCACCACTAGCTCAGGACATTGGGGAGAAGGAGGAAAATCCAGGGTGGGAAGAGGGAAGACTGGAGTGGGTGAGGGAGGATGACACGACCTGCTTAGAAACCAGAACTGAGTCTGTGTGGTCCTGGGGATCGAGCCCAGGCGTGCCACAGTGGCGGAGAATAGCAGCCTCCAGCTTTTCAAATTTCTTATTTTGAGACAAGGTGTTGCCCAGCTGCTTAGTTACTGAGACTGAGCGTAAAATCGCAGTCCTGGCACCTCAGCCTCCCAAGGGCTGCGGCCTGGGACACCAGGCTCCATTTACATAAAGGGATTTGTGACATCAGGATAGAGATTCTTAATAGAGAGTCCCAGAATGTCACCTGTATTTGCAGAGATTCCGTCTTGAAGACACTCTGGAAAGTGTGACCCTGACCAGCCAGCCAGCGTGTGCTCTGCCGACCCGTGACCTGCGTGAATCTGAGGACAGATCCGCGCTGGAGACCCACCCACGCGTGGAGCCCACGGCCGAGGCTGGAATCCCCCGGAAGAAGCAGGAGACTGGCTTTATTGGGCCATCTTTGTGTTCAGCTAACTACTTTCATTGATTGGTTGGCTTCTCCCATGGTGGGAGGGTCTCTTTGCCTTAGTTCGCAGGGCCAGCTGTCAGTCACTGACACCCTAAATTGCTCTGAAGATGCTCTGGGCAATTCCTGACTTAGAGCCAGTGACCCAGCACTTTGGGCACTCACAACCCACCGCTTGTTGACTTGGGAACTGGACTCGTGTCCTTAACGCACGCCTAGCCTCCCAATACACTAGCCAAATCAACTGTGACACGTGACATCCCCCAACCGCCCCGTGTACGCGTGGAACCGTGCTCAGTGCTTGCCCGGAGCACAGGGCAGAGGTCCTCTGTGGCTCAGTGCGGAATCTTCCCCTGCTAATCCGTGACGTAAAGATTACCATGTAAATACAAGTATTCATTGTGAAGGCAGCTGGTGTTCCTATAGATACAGATGCTTAGTCACGTGGGCAGCGCCGGAAGGAAGGACGAATTGCAGTTCTAACTACAATTCTTATTTCTGAAACTCCCCCTGGGGTCAGAGCTGGGGACATTCCCGATCCACACCATTATATCCCTGCCCTGGCCTCGAAAAACTCATGCCGAACTCCTAATGCAAACCTATTCGTAAGAATGGCCAAACTCTGAAGGCTACTACTGCTTAAAAGCTCAAACCGTTGTCTGAGACTGAAGGAAGATTTTTTTTTTTCTGGGAGCCCCTGTGAAAATTAAAGAAAAGTCACACTTCCAGTGAACATTGGCACAGGGGAGACCTTACCGTTCCAAAGGCAGAAATAGGATAGAAATCACCTGCATCAAAGCAGGAGTGAAACCAGCAGAGTCCTGTACATCTCTGTCCAGCACTGGGTGGACCGCGGCGAGGTGTGGACCCCACAGG
>PVKB01009110.1:0-10450 GCA_004027205.1 Ctenodactylus gundi | reverse complement strand
CCGACCAGCCAGTCCTAAGGCTGCGGCTCCACCTGCCCCTTGCCATAAGCCTAGCAATAAAACTGACCTGAATTCCAACCGCCGCCCTAACATTCAGCATGGACCTGCTTCGCAACCATGGCATCAAAGTCGGCCAAGCTATAGCAGGAGGCCTAACCCTAATCCTAGGCCCGATTCCATTTCTAACCTAAACCTTAGCACACCAGCAGGCCCCGAAAAGAAAACTAGGGAGAAGCCCATGCATAGCCCCGATTTCAGCCTCACCTGCCCGCCCCAGTTTTTTTCTACGCTTAGGACGACCGAAACACAAGCCCAAGAGCTAACCACGACCTGCAGCCTCACACACCCAGGCACCCCTGGCCTAGGAACATCCCGGGCCGTCAGCCTCACTCTTATACACAGGGGAGCCCCCGGACTAACTCTGAAGCTTAGTTCTAAGCCTCTCCTTCACGTTCTGGGTAGCCAGCGACACATCCACAGCCCTGAACTTGAACCTCGCCCTCCAAAGTGCACGACGTGCCAGTACTAGGGCTGAGGCTCCACCTGCACCTTGCCGCAAGCATTGCAATAAACCCGACCTGAACCCCTACCGCCGCCCTAACATTCAGCACGGACCTGCTTCGCAATCTGAGCATCAAAGTCCGCCTAGCTCTACCCGGAGGCCTAACCCTAACCCTAGGCCCGATTCCATTAATAACCCTAACCCTAGCCCCACAGCAGGCTGCGAAAAGAAAACTAGGGAGAAACCCATGCCTAGCCCCGATTTCAGCCTCGCCTGCCCTCCCCCGCATTTTTTCTACCCCATAGGATGGCCGAAACACAAGCCCAATAGCTGCCCACAAGCTCCAGCCTCACACTACCGGGCACCCCAGGCCTAGGCACATCCCGGGCCCTCAGTCTAGCTAGAAAACACAGAGGAGTCCCAGACTTAGTCTGAAGCTTTGTTCTAAGACTTTCCTTCCTGTTCCCGCTGGCCACCGACAGATCCACAGCGCTGAAGTCGAGCCACGCCCTCCAAAGTGCCCAATGTGCCAGTCCGAGGGCTGCAGCTACACCTGGCCCTTGCCCCTAGCCTTGCAATAAACCTGACCTGAACGCCTACCGCCGCCCTAACATTCAGCATGGACCTGCTTTGCAACCTTGGCATCAAAGTCCGCCTAGCTATAGGCAGAGCCCTAATGCTAACCCTAGGCCCGATTCCATTTCTAACCCTAACCCTAGTGCCCCAGCTGGCCCCGCAAGGAAAACTAGGGAGAAGCCCATGCCTAGCCCCGATTTCAGCATCGCCTGCACCACCGGGATCTTTTTCTACCCTTAGGACAGCCGAAATACAAACCCAAGAGCTGACCATGACCTCCAGCCTCACACGCCCAGGCACCGCAGGCCTAGACAAAACCCAAGCCTTCGGCCTCACTCTAATACACAGGGGAGCCCCCGGACTGAGTCTGAAGATTAGTTCTAAGCCTCTAGTTCACGATCCCACTGGCCAGCGGCACATCCACAGTGCTAAACCCGAGCAATGCCCTCCAAAATTGCCGACGTGCCAGTCCTAGGGCTGCCGCTCAATCTGCCCCTTGCCCCAAGCCTTGCAATAAACCTGACCTGAATGCCTACGGCCACCCTAATATTCAGGATGGACTTGCTTCGCAACCTTGGCATCAAAGTCCGCCTAGCTATAGGCAGAGCCCTGACGCTAACCCTAGGCTCGATTCCATTTCTAACCCTAACTGCAGTCCCCAAACTGGCCGTGAAAAGAATACTAGGGCGAAGCCCATGCGTAGCCCTGATTTCAACCTCGCCTGGCCTCCCCGGCTTTTTTCTACCCTTAGGACAGTGGAAACACAAGCCCAAGAGCTGACCACTACCTCCAGCCTCACACTCCCAGGCACCCCAGGCCTAGGAACATCCCGGGCCCTCAGCCTCACTCTAACACACAGGGGAGCCCCCGGACTAAGTCTGAAGCTCAGTTCTAAGCCTCTCCTTCAAGTTCCCGATACCCAGCGTCACATGCACACCCCTCAAGCCGACCGACGCCCTCCAAAGAACCCGACCAGCCAGTCCTAAGGCTGCGGCTCCACCTGCCCCTTGCCATAAGCCTAGCAATAAAACTGACCTGAATTCCAACCGCCGCCCTAACATTCAGCATGGACCTGCTTCGCAACCTTGCCATCAAAGTCGGCCTAGCTATAGCCGGAGGCCTACCCCTAACTCTAGGCCTGATTCCATTTCTAACCTAAACCTTAGCCCCCCAGCAGGCCCCGAAAAGAAAACTAGGGAGAAGCCCATGCATAGCCCCGATTTCAGCCTCACCTGCCCACCCCAGTTTTTTTTCTACCCTTAGGACAGCAGAAACACAACCCCAAAAGCTCACCACGACATCCACCCTCACACTCCCGGGCACCCCAGACCTAGGCACATCCCGGGCCCTCAGCCTCACTCTAATACACAGCGCAGCCCACGGACTAAGTCTGAAGCTTAGTTCTAAGCCTCTCCTTCACGTTCCAGCTAGCCAGCGACACATCCACAGCCCTGAAGTCGAGCCACACCCTCCAAAGTGCATGACGTGCCAGTCCTAGGGCTACGGCTCCACCTGCCCCTTGGCCCAAGCCTTAGAATAAACCTGACGTGAACACCTACCGCCGCCCTAACATTCAGCATGGACCTGCTTCGCAACCTTTGCATCAAAGTTTGCCTAGCTACAGCTGGAGCCCTAACACTAACCCTAGGACCGATTCCATTTCTAACCCTAACCCTAGCACCCCAGCTGGCCCCGAAAAGAAAACTAGGGAGAAGCCCATGCCTAGCCCCGATTTCAGCCTCGCCTGCACTCCCCCGCTTTATTTCTACCCCTAGGATGGCCGAAACACAAGCCCAAGAGCTGACCATGACCTCCAGCCTCACACTCCCGGGCACCCAAGGCCTAGGAATATCCCGGGCCCTCAGCCTCACTCTAATACTCAGGGGAGCCCCCGGACTAAGTCTGAAGCTTAGTTCTAAGCCTCTCATTCACGTTCCCGCTATCCAGCGGCACATGCACACCCCTGAAGCCGAGCGACGCCCTCCACAGGTCCCGACGTTGCAGGCCTAGGGCTGCGGCTCCACCTGCCCCTTGTCCCAAGCCTTGTGAAAAACCTGACCTGAACGCCAACTGCCGCCCTAACATTCAGCATGGACCTGCTTCGCAACCTGGGCATCAAAGTCGGCGTAGCTATAGCCGGAGCACTAAGCCTAACCATAGGCCCGATTCCAATTCTAACCCTAAACCTGGCCCCTCACGTGGCCCCTAAAAGAAAACTACGGAGAAGGCCATGCCTAACCCCGATTTCATCCTTGCCTGCACCACCCGGCTCCTTTTCTACCCTTAGGACGACCGAAACACAAGCCCAAGTGCTGACCATGTCCTCCAGCCTCACACACCCAGGCACCCCAGACCTAGGCACATCCCGGGCCGTCAGCCTCACTCTTATACACAGGGGAGCCCCCGGACTAACTCTGAAGCTTAGTTCTAAGCCTCTCCTTCACGTTCTGGGTAGCCAGCGACACATCCACAGCCCTGAACTTGAACCTCGCCCTCCAAAGTGCACGACGTGCCAGTACTAGGGCTGAGGCTCCACCTGCACCTTGCCCCAAGCCTTGCAATAAACCCGACCTGAACCCCTACCGCCGCCCTAATATTCAGCACGGACCTGCTTCGCAATCCGAGCATCAAAGTCCGCCTAGCTATACCCGGAGGCCTAACCCTAACCCTAGGCCCGATTCCATTTCTAACCCTAACCCTAGCCCCACAGCAGGCTGCGAAAAGAAAACTAGGGAGAAACCCATGCCTAGCCCCGATTTCAGCCTCACCTGCCCTCCCCGGTTTCTTTTCTACCCTTAGGATGGCCGAAACAAAAGCCCAAGAGCTGACCACGACCTCCAGCCTCACACCCCCGGGCACCCAAGGCCTAGGCACATCCCGGGCCCTCAGCCTCACTCGAAAACACAGCGGAGCCCCGGACTTATTTTGAAGCTTAGTTCTAAGCCTTTCCTTCATGTTCCCACTAGCCACCGACACATACACACCCCTGAAGCCGAGCCATGTCCTCCAAAGGGCCCGACGTGCCAGTCCTAGGGCTGGGGCTGCACCAGCCCCTTGCCCCAAGCCTTGCAATAAACCTGACCTGACAGCCAGCCGCCGCCCTAACATTCAGCATGGACCTGCTTCGGAACATGGGCATCAAAGTCGGCCTAGCTATAGCTAGAACCCGAACCCTAACCCTAGGCCCATTTCCATTTCTAACCCTAACCCTAGTCCCCCAGCTGGTCCTGAAAAGAAAACTAGGGAGAAGCCCATGCCTAGCCCCGATTTCAGCCTCGCCTGCCCTCCCCCGCATTTTTTCTACCCCATAGGATGGCCGAAACACAAGCCCAATAGCTGCCCACAAGCTCCAGCCTCACACTCCCGGGCACCCCAGGCCTAGGCACATCCCGGGCCCTCAGCCTCGCTAGAAAACACAGAGGAGCCCCAGACTTAGTCTGAAGCTTTGTTCTAAGCATTTCCTTCCTGTTCCCGCTGGCAATCGACAGATCCACAGCCCTGAAGTTGAGCCACGCCCTCCAAAGTGCCCAACGTGCCAGTCCGAGGGCTGCGGCTACACCTGGCCCTTGCCCCAAGCCTTGCAATAAACCTGACCTGAACGCCTACCGCCGCCCTAACATTCAGCATGGACATGCTTTGCAACCTTGGCATCAAAGTTCGCCTAGCTATAGGCAGAGCCCTAATGCTAACCCTAGGCCCGATTCCATTTCTAACCCTAACCCTAGTGCCCCAGCTGACCCCGAAAGGAAAACTAGGGAGAAGCCCATGCCTAGCCCCGATTTCAGCATCGCCTGCACCACCGGGATCTTTTTCTACCCTTAGGACAGCCGAAACACAAGCCCAAGAGCTGACCATGACCTCCAGCCTCACACGCCCAGGCACCGCACGCCTAGGCACAACCCAAGCCTTCGGCCTCACTCTCATACACAGGGGAGCCCCCGGACTGAGTCTGAAGATTAATTCTAAGCCTCTCCTTCAGGATCCCACTGGCCAGCGGCACATCCACAGTGCTGAACCCGAGCAATGCCCTCCAAAATCGCCGACGTGCCAGTCCTAGGGCTGCCGCTCAACCTGCCCCTTGCCCCAAGCCTTGCAATAAACCTGACCTGAATGCCTACGCCCACCCTAATATTCAGCATGGACTTACTTCGCAACCTTGACATCAAAGTCGGCGTAGCTATAGCCGCAGCACTAAGCCTAACCATAGGCCCGTTTCCAATTCTAACCCTAAACCTAGCCCCTCACCTGGCCCCGAAAAGAAAACTAGGGAGAAGGCCATGCCTAACCCCGATTTCATCCTTGCCTGCACCACCCGGCTCCTTTTCTACCCTTAGGACGACCGAAACACAAGCCCAAGAGCTGACCATATCCTCCAGCCTCACACACCCAGGCACCCCTGGCCTAGGAACATCCCTGGCCGTCAGCCTCACTCTTATACACAGGGGAGCCCCCGGACTAACTCTGAAGCTTAGTTCTAAGCCTCTCCTTCACGTTCTGGGTAGCCAACGACACATACACAGCCCTGAACTTGAACCTCGCCCTCCAAAGTGCACGACGTGCCAGTACTAGGGCTGAGGCTCCACCTGCACCTTGCCGCAAGCCTTGCAATAAACCCGACCTGAACCCCTACCGCCGCCCTAACATTCAGCACGGACCTGCTTCGCAATCTGAGCATCAAAGTCCGCCTAGCTATACCCGGAGGCCTAACCCTAACCCTAGGCCCGTTTCCATTTCTAACCCTAACCCTAGTCCCCCAGCTGGTCCTGAAAAGAAAACTAGGGAGAAGCCCATGCCTAGCCCCGATTTCAGCCTCGCCTGCCCTCCCCCGCATTTTTTCTACCCCATAGGATGGCCGAAACACAAGCCCAATGGCTGCCCACAAGCTCCAGCCTCACACTCCCAGGCACCCCAGGCCTAGGCACATCCCGGGCCCTCAGTCTAGCTAGAAAACACAGAGGAGCCCCAGACTTAGTCTGAAGATTTGTTCTAAGCCTCTCCTTCCTGTTCCCGCTGGCCACCGACAGATCCACAGCCCTGAAGTCGAGCCACGCCCTCCAAAGTGCCCAACGTGCCAGTCCAAGGGCTGTGGCTACACCTGGCCCTTGCCCCTAGCCTTGCAATAAACCTGATCTGAACGCCTACCGCCGCCCTAACATTCAGCATGGACCTGCTTTGCAACCTTGGCATCAAAGTCAGCCGAGCTAAAAGCAGAGCCCTAATGCTAACCCTAGGCCCGATTCCATTTCTAACCCTAACCCTAGTGCCCCAGCTGTCCCCGAAAAGAAAACCAGGGAGAAGCCCATGCCTAGCCCCGATTTCAGCATCGACGGCACCACCGGGATCTTTTTCTACCCTTAGGACAGCCGAAACACAAGCCCAAGAGCTGACCATGACCTCCAGCCCCACACGCCCAGGCAACGCACGCCTAGGCACAACCCAAGCCTTCGGCCTCACTCTAATACACAGGGGAGACCCCTGACTGAGTCTGAAGATTAGTCCTAAGCCTCTCCTTCACGATCCCACTGGCCAGTGGCACATCCACAGTGCTAAACCCGAGCAATGTCCTCCAAAATTGCCGACGTGCCAGGACTAGGGCTGCGGCTCAACCTGCCCCTTGCCCCAAGCCTTGCAATAAACCTGACCTGAATGCCTACGGCCACCCTAATATTCAGCATGGACTTGCTTCGCAACCTTGGCATCAAAGTCCGCCTAGCTATAGGCAGAGCCCTGATGCTAACCCTAGGCCCGATTCCATTTCTAACCCTAACTGCAGTCCCCAAACTGGCCGTGAAAAGAATACTAGGGAGAAGCCCATGCGTAGCCCCTCTTTCAACCTCGCCTGGCCTCCCCGGCTTTTTTGTACCCTTAGGACAGCGGAAACACAAGCCCAGGAGCTGACCACTACCTCCAGCCTCACACTCCCAGGCACCCCAGGCCTAGGAACATCCCGGGCCCTCAGCCTCACTATAATACACAGGGGAGCCCCCGGACTAGGTCTGAAGCTTAGTTCTAAGCCTCTCCTTCACGTTCCCGATACCCAGCGGCACATGCACACCCCTCAAGCCGACCGACGCCCTCCAAAGAACCCGACCAGCCAGTCCTAAGGCTGCGGCTCCACCTGCCCCTTGCCATAAGCCTAGCAATAAAACTGACCTGAATTCCAACTGCCGCCCTAACATTCAGCATGGACTTGCTTCGCAACCTTGGCATCACAGTCGGCCTAGCTATAGCAGGAGGCCTAACCCTAATCCTAGGCCCGATTCCATTTCTAACCTAAACCTTAGCCCCCCAGCAGGCCCCGAAAAGAAAACTAGGGAGAAGCCCATGCATAGCCCCGATTTCAGCCTCACCTGCCCGCCCCAGTTTTTTTTCTACGCTTATGACAGCTGAAACACAATCCCAAAAGCTGACCACGACGTCCAGCCTCACACTCCTGGGGACCCCAGACCTAGGCACATCCCGGGCCCTCAGCCTCACTCTAATACACAGCGCAGCCCACGGACTAAGTCTGAAGCTTAGTTCTAAGACTCTCCTTCACGTTGTTCCAGCTAGCCAGCGACACATCCACAGCCTTGAAGTCGAGCCACACCCTCCAAAGTGCATGACGTGCCAGTCCTAGGGCTACGGCTCCACCTGCCCCTTGGCCCAAGCCTTACAATAAACCTGACGTGAACGCCTACTGCCGCCCTAACATTCAGCATGGACCTGCTTCACAACCTTGGCATCAAAGTTTGCCTAGCTACAGCTGGAGCCCTAACCCTAACCCTAGGACCGATTCCATTTCTAACCCAACCCTAGTGCCCCAGCTGTCCCCGAAAAGAAAACCAGGGAGAAGCCCATGCCTAGCCCCGATTTCAGCATCGCCTGCACCACCGGGATCTTTTTCTACCCTTAGGACAGCCGAAACACAAGCCCAAGAGCTGACCATGACCTCCAGCCTCACACGCCCAGGCACCGCAGGCCTAGGCACAACCCAAGCCTTCGGCCTCACTCTAATACACAGGGGAGACCCCTGACTGAGTCTGAAGATTAGTCCTAAGCCTCTCCTTCACGATCCCACTGGCCAGTGGCACATCCACAGTGCTAAACCCGAGCAATGTCCTCCGAAATTGCCGACGTGCCAGGACTAGGGCTGCGGCTCAACCTGCCCGTTGCCCCAAGCCTTGCAATAAATCTGACCTGAATGCCTACCGCCGCCCTAACATTCAGCATGGACCTGCTTCACAACCTTGGCATCAAAGTTTACCTAGCTACAGCTGGAGCCCTAACCCTAACTCTAGGACCGATTCCATTTCTAACCCTAACCCTAGCACCCCAGCTGGCCCTGAAAAGAAAACTAGGGAGAAGCCCATGCCTAGCCCCGATTTCAGCCTCGCCTGCCCTCTCCTGCTTTTTTTCTACCCCTAGGATGGCCGAAACACAAGCCCAAGAGCTGACCATGACCTCCAGCCACACACTCCCGGGCACCCAAGGCCTAGGAATATCCCGGGCCCTCAGCCTCACTCTAATACTCAGGGGAGCCCCGGGACTAAGTCTGAAGGTTAGTTCTATGCCTCTCCTTCACGTTCCCGCTATCCAGCAGCACATGCACACCCCTGAAGCTGAGCGACACCCTCCACAGGGCCCGACGTGCCAGGCCTAGGGCTGCGGCTCCACCTGCCCCTTGTCCCAAGCCTTGCGAAAAACCTGACCCGAACGCCAACTGCCGCCCTAACATTCAGCATGGACCTGCTTTGCAACATGGGCATCAAAGTCGGCGTAGCTATAGCCGGAGCACTAAGCCTAACCATAGGCCCGATTCCAATTCTAACCCTAAACCTAGCCCCTCACCTGGCCAGGAAAAGAAAACTAGGGAGAAGGCCATGCCTAACCCTGATTTCATCCTTGCCTGCACCACCCGGCTCCTTTTCTACCCTTAGGACGACCGAAACACAAGCCCAAGAGCTGACCATGACCTCCAGCCTCACACACCCAGGCACCCCAGGCCTAGGAACATCCCGGGCCCTCAGCCTCACTCTAATACACAAGGGAGACACCGGACTATGTCTGAAGCTTAGTTCTAAGGCCCTCCTTCAAGTTCCCGCTACCCATCGGCACATGCACACCCCTGAAGCTAAACGACGCCCTCCAAAGAAACCGACGAGCCAGTCTTAAGGCTGCGGATCCCCCTGCCCCTTGCTATAAGCCTAGCAATAAAACTGACCTGAATGCCAACCGCCGCCCTAACATTCAGCATGGACCTGCTTCGCAACCTTGGCACCAAAGTCGGCCTAGCTATAGCAGGAGGCCTAACCCTAACCCTAGGCCCGATTCCATTTCTAACCTAAACCTTAGCCCCCCAGCAGGCCCCGAAAAGAAAACTAGGGAGAAGCCCATGCATAGCCCCGATTTCAGCCTCGCCTGCCCGCCCCAGTTATTTTCTACGCTTAGGACGGCTGAAACACAACCCGAAAAGCTGACCACAACCTCCAGCCTTACACTCCCGGGCACCCCAGACCTAGGCACATCCCGGGCCCTCAGCCTCACTCTAATACACAGCGCAGCCCACGGACTAAATCGGAAGCTTAGTTCTAAGCCTCTCCTTCACGTTCCGGCTAGCCAGCGACACATCCACAGCCCTGAAGTCGAGCCACACCCTCCAAAGTGCATGACGTGCCAGTCCTAGTGCTATGGCTCCACCTGCCCCTTGGCCCAAGCCTTACAATAAACCTGATGTGAACGCCTACCGCCGCCCTAACATTCAGCATGGACCTGCTTCGCAACCTTGGCATCAAAGTTTGCCTAGCTACAGCTGGAGCCCTAACCCTAACCCTAGGACCGATTCCATTTCTAACCCTAACCCTAGCACCCCAGCTGGCCCTGAAAAGAAAACTAGGGAGAAGCCCATGCCTAGCCCCGATTTCAGCCTCGCCTGCCCTCTCCTGCTTTTTTTCTACCCCTAGAATGGCCGAAACACAAGCCCAAGAGCTGACCATGACCTCCAGCCACACACACCCGGGCACCCAAGGCCTAGGAATATCCCGGGCCCTCAGCCTCACTCTAATACTCAGGGGAGCCCCGGGACTAAGTCTGAAGGTTAGTTCTAAGCCTCTCCTTCACGTTCCCGCTATCCAGCAGCACATGCATACCCCTGAAGCCGAGCGACGACCTCCACAGGGCCCGACGTGCCAGGACTAGGGCTGCGGCTCCACCTGCCCCTTGTCCCAAGCCTTGCGAAAAACCTGACCTGAACGCCAACTGCCGCCCTAACATTCAGCATGGACCTGCTTCGCAACCTGGGCATCAAAGTCGGCGTAGCTATAGCCGGAGCACTAAGCCTAACCATAGGCCCGATTCCAATTCTAACCCTAAACCTAGCCCCTCACGTGGCCC
>PVKB01009109.1:0-10454 GCA_004027205.1 Ctenodactylus gundi | reverse complement strand
CTGATCTCTGAAAAGTAAATTTTTGTTTGTAGAACCCTGGAAGGAAAATAGCCAGTTTCACAAACAATTCTCATAAAACTTATCCACACGCAGAAGAATGAATTTAGAGCCAGCATTCATCCAAAGAAATCTCTAAGGCCCAGGAACTGGCAAGTCTTTCCTACTCAACATACATAACTAAGTGAAAATCTGCAGTGTGGTGGGGACCACACCATACCCCATAAGTAAATACAATGATTCTATTCTAAGTAAGAAAGTAAATGTAATATTACAGACACAAGAATTGAGCCTCAAAAAGGTGATATATTTGTAGAATCCCCTAGGTAAAATGAAGCAACAGTTGAGTTCAATCTCATATCTGACTCACAAACTCTGTGAGATGGACTTCTTTGTTTTGGAACCAGGTTCTTGTGTTGTAGACCAGTTGCCCTAGAACTCTCAGAAATCCTGATGCCTTGATGCAGCCTTCCAAATGCTGGAATGACAGGTGTATGCCATTACACTCAGCCACCAACTCTTAAAGTCCAGTCACCACGTCACCATCTTGTTAAGATGCAGAAAAGATATCATAACAAACATGAAGTATGTGCCAGAACAAGGGGACCATCTATACAAAAGACCAAATAGAACAAGGCCGATGACTCCCAGCTCTGCCACATCCTCTCTCTGGATCTAAGTGGGATTCTGACACAGTCATCCCACTGCTACAAGGGCCAGAAAGGACTTCACACTCAGCTAATGCCAGGCCAATTTTATTTTGTTTATTGGTTGGTTGGTTTTTGAGAAAGGGTCTAAGTCACAAATTTCTCAGGATTCACCCATAGGGGAAGGAGGTTGAGGTAGAGGTGAGAGGTTTGCCCAGAGGGCTGGGTATGCATGACACGTGCGTGTGAGGTCTCCCTGGCTGCCTATGCTCAATAGACAACTCTGGGGGCTCTGGTTTTCTGCTGTGCCTTAGATATGAAATGACCCTGAAAGCCTCATGCACTGTTGTGGTTTATCTATGAAACCATGTGATATGACAAAGCAGGCCTGTTCAGAGAAGTGAACTATAGGCATGGAATAGGTTGTGGGCCTGGGGCACATCACGAAGTATGTGACCTGGATGAGGTAGATCATTCATAGAGAGACTACATCTAGAATAAGGTGGCAGCACATGAAGGCTTGACCTACTAGGGGAAAACACAAAGGCCTGCCCAGAACGGGTAGTACAGGTCTTGGAAGGGCATGCACTCATTCCACCCTTCTTCAATGGCTTGGCTTCCACTGTGTACACAGCTTCTTCTAGACAGAACTCGGTCTGTGCTTACAGCACATGACTGGGTTGCTTCAGACCTCGCAAAATTGACAGCTACAATAAATCTTTTCTCACAGAAGTTGTAGACCTTCTTTCTGTATTTGGTCCCAGCAATAGCAAAGGAACTAAGACTTTCGCCAATCAAAAACATGGGTTTGAAAAATAAAACACAAACATTTGTAGTTTGAAAGAGACACACTTCATCCACAAAGAAGCAAAGACTGACAAAAAAAGGATGGACAGGAATACTCAATGCCCCCAGAGCTTGAAAACACACAAAAGGGGTCAACTGTACTACACCCCATTAATGTGTTCCTGGGCAAAGCAGATCTCCAATCAAAACAGGTCAGAAGAGACAAAGGTGGACACTAACTACTGCTAAAGTAACCCAACAGAAAGAGTTTACTATTACAAACATAGATGCATCCAGTGTTTTCTAGAACAGAAACTAACAGACATGAAAAGTCAAATGGACACGAATACAATCATAACAGGGTCTTTACATAACAAATGGAATAAATGGCCAAAGTTACCAAAAAAATCATACCATGTCACTAGATGAGTTGGCTTTGCCCCAGAGATTCAAAGATACTTCAACATGCATGAATCGCTGAATGCAATGCACCACTTAAAAGAACAAAGACAAAAAAGCCTTTGACAGAATTTGACTTTCAGTCATGATTTTAAAAAGAAAGAAAGAAAGAAAGAAGGTGCACTCCTGTAATCCCAGCACTCAGAGGGCTGAAGTAGGAGGACTGGCAATTTTGTAGCAGCAGAAAGTAGTAATAAATGGGAAAACTGGTTAGCAGCGGTTTTCCAAGACTAAAATACATCCAAATAAAAGGATTCTCCCAGATCATTTAATCCAGTTTCCTTAGAGTTTAAGTGCCAGTAGCATCAGTAATTTTCATACAGAACATCGGTATGGTGCTACTTATTCTTTCCCACAAATATTGAATTCTACATAGAGATGCTAAGCATTTCTAAGTATTGACATCACCTAAGCCTACTCAACGGCAGTAAGGACCAAGACAAAAAAATGAAAGTTTCTGATACCGTCTGTGCTTTTGACCCAAATTTTTGTGCAATAGTACCAATACAAAGACAGAAAATATTACAGGAAGAGAGCTTTTAGAGGGGCACAGAATGAAGAGCACAGGCTAAATAAAAATGATGCCTTTGGCATAACAGATTTGACTTGAGAAGCTATAATGTATGGTACAGCTAGGTAAATACAAGATATTTGGAAGAAGAGAGTCCTGTTCAGCATCACAAGGGTAAGGAATTTGCTGCTAGGCCTTGCCTTGGGTGAGCACTCAGAAGCCATTCCCAGGATGGCTGCTGGGCCTGGCCTCGGGTGCGCACCCAGAAGCCATGCACAGAGTGGCTGTTAAGTCCTGCCTAAGGTGGGCATCCAGCAGGATGTATTACCCCAGGCCACATTGTCCTGTAAGAGAGAGATCACATATTCCATGCCCGACAAGTCTGAGGTCCCTTCAACAGGAAACAGGGTGACTTGAGCCTCCGGCCATCCTGTCATGCCTACATAACAGGTGCTCTTATTAAGGGCATGCACAGAATAATTGATCCATTCCAACCGGGCACCCAGGGTTTTATATGTAATCCTTTTCCCTATATCTTGTTGTTATATGCCCTTGATATTTATCTTATTAATATTTTGTAACCCGTAGTTAGTTACATTTTCACATGGCACAACCAGACTAATATCAAACTGAATGACTAAGGGAACCATAGGACTAGTCCTTGTAAGAATTGTAAAAATGCAATCAACAGCCCTCATATGACCTATGAGGAGTATTATAACCTCTTTAGTGTTGACTTTATGCCACTGGGATGCACGCTTGATGTCCATTGTCTTTCTTGGCTGGTGGGCTGGACGCCTTTAACTGGAGCGTAATGAGTCCAACCTTTTTCCGCCATCCATATAGCTGTCTCTGTGGTTAGAAGCACCTGGTAGGGCCCATCCCAGTTAGGTTTGAATTTATCTCCTTTCCAAGTCTTGATTAGCACCAGGTCACCAGACTGGAAATGACGTGCTGTGAATTCAAGAGGAGGTGTTTGGGCGAGAAGTCCCTTTAGAAAGACAAAGTGGAAGAGATAGATAACACATATTCCCTGAGAAATTTGTCCTTAGTCTCCATGGTGGGGAGGTCTGAAGATGCACCCAGGTATGGCAATCTACACGCATCTCACAGGCTGATAACCCTAGGTCCTTTCTAGGCATTGTCCTAATGCTAAGGAGAGCTGTGGGAAGATATTTAGTCCAAGGCAATTAGTTTAGCAATGCGTCTTTTGAGAGTCTGATTCCTTCTTTCTACCTTCCCAGAAGAAGGGGCAATGCCCTGGGGGGGGGGGGGGGGGGGGGGGGGGGGGGGGGGGGGGGGGGGGGGGGGGGGCCGGGGGACTTATCTGTTGAGGACTGAGCCTAGGGCCTTCATATTGAGCAACATCCCAGTGGTCTTTTCATTTTTGGTTTGAAAACAAAGCCTCACTAAGTCACTAATTTGTCCAGACTGGGCTCCCGTTCACCACCCTCCTGCCTCAGCCTCTCTGAGCGCTGGACCTACAGGCCTGGACCACCAGGCCCAGTGTTTCGGCTCATCTCCTGACCAAGCAAGCCAGGCGCGCCCCCGGCCACCCGCAAGCCACCTCACCCCCTCCGCGCCACCGCCATGTGCGAGTTTATGCTAGGCTGCCGGGGGCGTGCCCTCCCCGCGCCCCGAAGGGCCTTGCGCCCAGGTCGTGGAGCCACCAACTGCTCAGGGCATACAAAATGAACGCATTTTCCATACACTTAAGCAGCCTTTACACACACACACACACGTGGGCCTTGTGCCTTGGTCACTGCGCAGCTGCACCTTTGAATTTCATTTCCTGCTCTAAGTCAGCAGGCAACAAGGGTCAGGGCCCAGGACTTAGGAACAAATGCCCCAAATTTTGGAATTTAAAATGAAGGACATGCCAGGCCTGGCAGTCAGGTGGGTGATCCTGGCACTCGGGCTGGAGGATCCCAAGTTACTAAGCAGCTCCCCCAAGAGGAAGTCCCCAGGAGCACCCACGTGTCAGTAGACACTGAGTCTAGGCTGGGGGCTCAGCCCCCAGGCCCCTAGCCCCAAACTGCATCCTGTCAGGCCTGGTGGCACAGGCCTCTAATCCCAGCACTCCAGGAGGCTGAGGCAGGAGGGTCATGAGCAGAAGCCCAACTTGGGCAACTTATAGCTTGGTGAGACTTCATCTCCAAAATCAAAATTAATAATGGGCTGGGGATATGACTCCGTATGATGGGGCTGGGCTCGAGTCCCATACCACTCACATTCTCTCTCTCTCTCTCTCTCTCTCTCTCTCTCTCTCTTTCTCTCTCTCACACACACACACACACTTTCAAATTTCCAGAGAGAATCCTCCCTCCCTCTTGGGGACCCCTACAACGAGCAGCCCTCAACCCAGATCCCACAGCAGTGCCATCTCAGGAGGTGCAGCTCTGAGAATGCTCGTTGCGGGTCCTCTGCCACCTGCCTCACCATCTGACTTTGCTTCCTTTGGCACTGGAGATCCAACCCAGGGCCTACTACAGCTCTAGTTCTTTCTTTTTTTTTTTTTTTTTTTTTTTGGTTTTGATTTGAAGTCACGGTGGTCTACCTGAGCCACTGGGTTGCTCAGGCTGGACTCAAACTAGTGATGCCCCCTTTTCAGTCTCCCAGTGTTGGGATTACTGGCCTGACTCTACCTCATGAAGTGTGTGTGTGCGCGTGTGTGTGTGTGTGTGTGTGTGCCGTCTGTGTGGGACGAGGGGTCTCGCTCCGTGGTCCAGAATGGTTCTGACCAGCCTGCAGTGTATAGCGATCTTCCTGCCTCACCTTCCAGCATTCTGGAATCACAGGCATGCACTACCACGCCAGGCTAGTTTTCATGTGAAGCTGAGGAATCGAACCCAGGGCCTTGCAGATGCTAGATAAGTGCTCTAACCACTGGGCTATGACCCCAGCCCCCTCACCATGTTGCAAATGGACATTTTAAGAGACTGAGCAAAAGTCCCTGCTGTGACTTCTCTGCTGCTCTCAGGCAGGGCCTGTGGGTAGAACCTCTCTATACAGGACGACATTTCAAAATTGGCCTGTGGCCCCTGGCTTGCCGGTGTGGACACCCCTTCCCGCAGCACTGCTTGTATCAGCAAAAAATACAGACAGCTTTACGTCCATCCGGCTAATTGAAGTGCGGCTCTCCTTTGGACCACAGCGCAGCAGTATCCGCAGCAGTATCCGTTGTTGAGTGCTCTTGAACTACAGGAAAAAAAAAAAAAAAAAAAGGGGGAACCCCAGAAAAGCAAAGTTATTTGCCTTATACCAATTGTTGGTTTTTCCACCAAAATTCAGTGTATAAAATTTTGTCTTTGACACTTAATTGATTCTAAATGCAAATCATCTATAATGAAAAGAACAAAGACAGATTCTTTTTGTTGCAAATTAATGGTCAAAAGTTAAACATAATGATCTCTCTTACAGTTACTTACAGTTACATAGCATTTTTTAACCAAACAGAAATTCCCATAGGAAACCTACGCTCACTAAGGGAACAAATCTCTGGGAAAGACAGCTTATTTCATAGTGAGGTCCACTACTCAGAACTGCCCTTTTGGCTTAATCTAGCTAATTACTTTTTGATTCAATAACAACCACAACCATTGGCACTTCCAGCCACAAAGCCATGCGGGATTCTGTTCTATCTCTTGAACAGGCAGTATCAATTACTTCATCCCCTGGTTGTCTTCGAGGAGACAGAGCTTCCCCTACGCCTGCTGCAGTTTGCACAGGGGATCAACAGCTCAGACTCGCATGCTTTGCTCATGACCGCTCCTCAAAAATCAGTAAATATTACTCCCCTTTAAAACAGAATGAAAGTCGTCTCATGGAAACACACATGGACCTCAAAACATTCTATTTATAAATAACACAATATGTGCTTTTCATTCAAAATTTTAGGCCTTTCCTCCAATGCTTGCATAGTCAATTCAGCCCAGTAGTTTAGTAAATACCATATTATCACTTTCCCCATTCAGAATCCTACAAGGCTTCTTAATGAGGACACAGGAGGAAAACCTAATTATCACTGCCTCAGTGCATCTAAATTTATTTCATTAACAAAATCAACAGAGTATGGGCCAGAAGTTGTCAAAGACAGACGGACACGGAGTATAAACTGCTCTTTCCTACACTCCTCCTCCCGCCCAACCCTCAAAGTTCCATGGCTGGAAATCTTTTTTTTTTTTTTTTAAGCCAGGGTGTACTAAAATTAGATGGGAACAAAGGCCTGACATTTCCGTATTAGCAGAGTTAGGAGGCAAACGTGAACCGGCAGCACCCTTACTCCTCTCCACCTGGCCTGGTCCTCGTGAGCCCCCCTCTCTGACGCAGTGACACAGGCCACAGCGGAGGCAGTGCCGACCAACCCGACACCATTTCTGTTTTGCTATTATCCCTGGTGACAAACTGCTGCACCTGTAAGTCAGTGCAAAGTGACCTAGTTCATAGTCTCTGTAGCTCACGAGAGCAGTTTCGTATTTCTTTCTAAGCTGCTCTGATGTTATCCAGGACATGCTAATTGCTGGGTCATGTGTGAATGTTTATGTATGTTGAAAACGAACAGATTAGATTCATTTTTCTTAAGAAAGCTTCAGCATGCAAGATAAAGATCCTTCACTACGACACTTACTATTTGCAGCTGCAGTAATAATACATATAAAAATATAACAGGGCAAAATTCAAAACAAGAAAATTGCTCCTTCTGAAAAATGTAGATTTGGCTTTCTTATATCTTCTTCTAATAAGCCAGGCTTTAAGAAATATCTGGTCACTTGGTTATGTCTTTCTTACAGTGGTGTCAGCATTACAAGTCTTCAGCTATCCTGTGTAAGGGAAGTAGTAACATGTTAGTGTTTTAAGAATCATGCCACCCTATACCCCCCAAAAAGAAAGGGGATGTGTTATTCGACTTACTCAATACTGGAAGAACATTTACCAAATAAACACTCTCTTAGTTTTGTAATTCAATATGCCCAAAAAGCTGAAAAATCATTAAAAGTTATATAACTTTCTTAAAATTTTGCATTGTAATTCCGATATTAAAACACTACCCTAGTGCAAAGTAGCATTAAGTATTAACATACCTTATCTTTTCAAAGCAATATATATGCTCACTCTCTTGCTAAATCAAAATCAGTTCCTAACTAGAACATCTGTCTCTGTACTTCAGAGGGCTTATATAACAGACACCACCCTTTCACAGAAGAATGACAAAATTCAGTTCTCTTTTTGGTTTGGTTTCTGTTTTTTGAAATGGAGTCTTATTGTGTAGCTGAGGCTGGCCTCACACTTGCAATCCTCTTGTCTCAGCTCCCGAAATCCTGGGATTATAAATGTGTACCACCAATACTGGCAATAAATATTTCTTGATCAAATAATACAATTCCCTGATTTCACCTAGTTATGTCAGAGGAGGCCAGGACATCCTCCCTAAGTATAAAACAACTGGAAAAGTAACCACCATTCAACCCAAATCACTAGCTTTATTATGTTTTATATTATAATAAAACACTAAGAAAAGTTGCCTTGTTTATTATTCTGGCCCTGAAACAGTCGGGCTAAAGCTTCCTAAATAGCTACACTGAATTCAACTTTATCAAGGCACAAAAGTCAAGAATACATGTTTTTTTGTAAATTCATTTACTACTTTAAAGTTTTTAACTATTTAACAGTAACACAAATTTGTCTAAGTAAAAAAGAAAGATATTTACATTTCAGGTAAAAAAGCAAATTTGAGATTCTTGGTTGATAAAAATCTGCCACTTACGAGCTCATGATTTTTCACCAATCCGTTGCACGCATTCAGCACGTGTATCCTCTGTACTCAGCACTGCGCTTGCATTTTCTGTGCTGGGTTTACTTTGCTTTGCAGCTTATTTTAAAAAGCAACCTAAATTTGTCCAAGGAAAAGTCTCACGATTTCTGGAAAACCAGTATTACGACACTGTTTCCAGATCTGCCTCCAAAGCTGAACTTGGGTGTTGGTAGTTCTTCAAAGAGTTGAAAACCTGTTGGACAAAATTAAAACATTTTAATTAGGTATCAGATTTCAGTTAGGAAAAATTTGTATCAACACTATACTGTCTTTATTTTTTTTTTCAAGGCTGGGTATTGAACGCTGGGCTTTCCACATACTAAGCAAGCCCCCTTTCTTTTTTATTTTTGAGAGGGGCTCTTGTTAAGTTGCCCAGACTGACCTCAAACTTGTGACCCTCCTGCCTCACCACCACACTCAGTTTAACATGTGTGCTTTGAAATCCTTTAAACAACTGCGTAATGCAAACTCTCAATTATAACTGAACTTCCTTGTGATTTTTCTAGTTCTATCTTGCATGCATACCCAAGCATCCTTTACAAGTGAGCACGGGACAGATAAGACAAGAAACAAATTTCAGAGAAGAGGCTTTCCCTTTCGATGCCCCACTTCCTCCTCTTCCTGCTTACCAACCTCCCGCCTGCATTCCCCTCAGCTTATCCCACCACTTCCTTAGTAGGAAACAGCTACCACATGTTAAATTATTATCATATGCCAGGCACTGTTTTTTTCATATGGTTTCCTATACTGGAACTCATATAATCAAGTCACACACATAAAAAGTACTTTATACAGGTAGGTTAAAATAACTTTAAAGTCAAAATGAATTTGTAGCAAATTTTATAATGTTCTGGGAAAGGATGGTAGGGGAAGTTACAGTCTATGTTAAGTGTATTTAATGCCACTGAACTGTGTACTTAAAGATGATTACAATAGTAAAACTGTCTTTTTTTCTTTTCTTTTCTTTTTATTTTGAGACAGGGTCTTGCTCTCTAGCCCAGGCTGGTTCTGAACTCCCTGCTGTAGACCAGGCTGGCCTTGGACTCAGGACAATCCGCCTGCCTCACCTTTCTAAGTGCTGGGATTACAGGCATATGCCACTGTGCCCAGCTTTATGTGGAACTGGCGAATCAAACTCAGGGCCTTGCTGTAACTGCTATACCATTCCTCCAGCCCCTAAAATAGGAAAAGCTTATGGGTATTTTACCACATTTTAAAAAAAGAACTCATAACAAAGTTCACCAGCCAACATAAACAAGTACTCATTCTGACTGTTACCAACTATTACAAAAGAAACTAATAATGTTCTATACATGCAACATTGTTATTTAAAAAAAAAATCAACTTGGAATAAAATGTCCTGGAGTCAAGTTTGAGCCTTGCCACTTATTAATTGAGAGATATGCTGGTCAAGGTACCTTTTTCAATACCCACATTCTATGCGAGGAGATTACAAATACCAGCAGCCCAAAGAGAATCTCAATGATTGTATAAAGCTCTAACTATAACAGTGTAACTGGGCCAGTGGCACAGGTCTAGAATCTCAGCACTCTGGGAAGCTGAGGCAGGATGATCACAAATGTAAGCCCAGCCTGAACAATCTAGAATCTGAGACCCTACCTCATAATCAAATGTTAAAATGAGCTGGTGTGGGGGTCTTACCACCATACATGGGCCAGGGGAGAGGAAAGGTGAGCGTGCGGCTGGGCCCCCTCATCCCAAGAGTACCAGACCCAGCCGGGAGTCTGTCGAAGCAGGAACTCACTTTATTCAGGAAGTACAGAAGCTTTCATAGAGGAGAGAGAGAGAACATGGCAAGGAAGGGAGAGCAGGAGATTGGACGTGGTGTCCACGTAAGCGGGCGCTAAGCCAATCAGCGAGATGTCCATTTGGGCAGGTGCCGGGCGCTCACACCAACGGTACTGGGATCATGCGCAGTCCACCAGGGCGGAAACAGCTTGGCCCATCATCTTCCTTGGTAAACATCTGAGGTGACCGCCCCCAGGATTTCCGGCGGGTGCCATCTTAGATATCACCCCACAGGCTGGAGTGGAGCTGAGCACGAAGGCCCTGGGTTTAATTCCCGGTATGGCATAAACAAACAAGGCTGAAAGGTCACTCACTAAAATATTAACCAAGGTTCTCCCTCTAGAATAGGACTAAGGTTTGGTTTGGGTTGGTTTGTGGTACTGGGGATTGAGCTCACAGTCTTCACACTGAGCTAAATCACAAGCCCATTTTT